>JALMGJ010000007.1:39652500-39860000 GCA_023362775.1 Charina bottae | reverse complement strand
CCAAACAGAGAGACAGTTTGGTGTAGCGGTTCTGGTGTTGACCTAGAAACTGGGAGACTGTGAGTTCTACTCCCACTTTAGGCATGAAAGCCAGATGGGTGACTTTGGGCCAGTCACTCTATCTCAGCCCAACCCACCTCACAGGGTTGTTGTTGTGGGGAGAAGAGGAGGCAGGAGTATTAGGTACTGTATGTTCCTTGCCTTGAGTTATTTATTTATATATATATATAAAAAAAGTGGGATAAAAATATAATAATAATAATAATTCTGAGAATAAACAACAAGTTCATTTCTTTGAACCCATATGTCTGATGAAGTTGATCGAGATCCATGACAACCTATTTGATAATAAATGTGTTTCTTATCACATTTTAAAGAGCCATAAGATTCTTTGGTGGTGTGGTATTGTGGTAACAAATGAACGTGGTGACCTTTTTTAATAAAATACATTCTTTAGTTCAAAAGTCATTCTGGACTCTCAGGAAAATTTTGTTATAAAATTTCATGATTGATGCCATGCTGCAGAATTTCAATGAAGATTACTTCCAATTTCCTTTGAATAACAATGATGGAAGCAGATGTTCCTCACAGATTGGCAATATATGTGATTTCTGAATTTCTTTTTACCCAATTTGCCTAGAACAGTACTGGCAACAGATATTTATTTATGTTCTGTGCAATCCTTCATCATTGATTTCGGGTTGGTATATAACAAATTAAAACCAATCCAGAGCAACAAGCAATATAATAACTTGTCAACGCAAAATTCACAAAAGTCCCAGCAATAAGGTTTGCATATAGCAGAGTGTGAATATTGGAATATAACTCAGGTACTTGCAAGATAAATTCTTCTACTCATGCATCCTAAGACATTTTACTAAAACTTTCTGAATTCACAATTCTCCAGGATATTCACTATATGTTGTTGGGGGGGTCAAGGGGCTTGTTTTTCCTCTCTGTCCTTCATATAGACTTTGTCCCTCAAGAAGGCACTTGCAGTGCCCATTGCCACATTTTATACAGTCTAAAGGTTCACCACCCCTCAGAAAGTTGTTTCACAATATATAGTTTGTGTTTTAAATTTCAGATGTACTGTATATACTTCTGCATGTTTAAAGAGTCCAGCAAATACGTTGAAATTGCTTAACTTAAGTCCCCATTCTCCTTTCTAAACTGAAAAATGCTCAGTACTTGACGTTATTACTAGGAAGAGCAACAACACACTGAACCATAAGAACCAACTACATTTCAGAAAGAATATTTCTAGCCTACATGGTTAGGTTATGGTTCTGTGAACTCAGAAAATTGGGTTAGTTCATTAAATCTTAATTCATTTAACCATGATTAAGTGAGTTGTGAGAACACAGCTGTGGGGATATAGGAGAGAATGTTGATCAGAATGTGTTCCTTCAATTGCTGTTTCTGATCCTAACAATATACTAGACTTGAGTTGGCAGAGGAAGAGAAAGGCTTGGTAAACAATCCTGAATGATTGCTAGTAGCAACTCTCAACAGGCACACCATATAGAAGCATTAATAAGCTATGAAATCTGTCCAGATTAGGTTTGATTAAAAAGAGCAGGCCTACAAGAGGATGGATGAAAACAAAGAATAATTACTACCTTCTAGTTATGTCCGGCTAGTTATGGAAAGAACCCTGAATAGCTGCCTAAACAAGCTCTTTTGTTATCCTTTTACCTTTGCTTTATGGACAACATGTATATTATCAGCTTGCATTTGAGCCTAGCATCTTTTAAGGATGCCATCTATTTTCTTCCTTTTTGTAGTCAGGGAGAAGATCCATGCAGTGTGAAGATGAGGTGTAACAGAACAATTACTCAATGCTGTTGGATAGAGAAGTGAACTATAATCACAGACCAACGTCAGGGTAGCCATTATCCTGAAAGTGACGGACAGAAAGTGGGGTGTTTCTTCTTAGGATGCTGAAATCTGACGTTTTGGTGTAGTGTATAATTTTCTTATACTGGAGTTCCATGCTGTGGTTCCAGCAAATTTACCTTTGACTCACATAATCCTTTAATATGCATTTAGGGAAGGGCTTTTAACATATAAAGGATACTAAATTCAAGTTATGAAAAACACGGCTGGTGCCTTTTTATGCTAGTGAAGTTGAAACAGCCCATCTACCCTGCTGATCATTAGTCAGTACTCACAATCAGTATTTTGAGGATTTTCATTACCTTCTTTATCCAAACTGTTCCTTAAATTATGTAGTTGATGATGACCTTTCTTGTAAAATGGGTAACATCTAGGTTGTTATTGAGCGTAACGATTGGTTTATGTCACATTTTGGTTGTGCATGTTGTGCACCAGATGTAGTCCAATTAAAAAAAAACCCTGCAGGTTACAGGATTATTAACTAGTCCCAGCATGGATTGAGCTTGCTTTTTTGCAAACTAATATTGGTGGGGTTTTTTTTGTAATTTATTTATAAATTTAAATAATTTAATTGTAGTTTATTGTCATTGGAAGGACAGATGCTGAAGCTGAAGCTCAAATACTTTGGCCACCTAATGCGAAGAGAGGACTCACTGGAAAAGACCTTGATGCTGGGAAAGACTGAAGGCAAAAGGAGAAGGGGACGGCAGAGGATGAGATGGTTAGATAGCATCACCGATGTAACGAACATGAATCTGAGTAAACTCCGGGAGACAGTGGAGGACAGGAAGGCCTGGCGTGCTATGGTCCATGAGGTCACGAAGAGTCGGACACGACTAAACGACTGAACAACAACAAAATATTGGCGTTCACTTCTATAGCAATGCTGCTCAATTTTCTTGCCCAGTACGCAACACTGAAAGGTGCAGTGTGGATGCACATTTTTTTAGTATTAAAAAGGAGGCTGCACAGTCCTGTATTCGTGCCTTCTCTTCACTTCACACTGCTTCTCAGTTGAAGATAACCTGAGTTAAATTTTCTTAGTTTCCCAGCACATCTGAACAAAGGCCTATGAGGCATTTCTTCAGTGCCTTCAGATCTAGGGCCTTTTAATGCAGGGGTGAGCATGCCATGCATCGGGTGCAACTTTGCTAGACTTATTTTTGTGACACCAACTCTCCCCACCCCCACCCCACCCCCGCCAGATAGTGTCAAGGAAATTCAGTGGGAAAATGAAATGAGTTTTTAATCTTGTTTTTGTGTACAGTATTAATAAATTAACCCCTAGAGCCTCTGGGTATAATCCCCACAACCCTAAACTAAACTAACATTTGTTAAATGTGTATACCCACAGCTCTCCTGATAACCTCTCTCTTTCTCCTTGTTTTTATTCTTTAAAATTATTTTACTGCTATCAAGCTAGAAAAAGAAAAACAAAGGTATAAGAGAATCCATCCCACATTTATATAAAATACAATATGCCAAAATGCCTTTCTTCCTCGGTTTAAAATCCTATTCCAAATCCAGATAAACTTTTGTGGAACCAAAAACAAAAGGGAAGGAAAAAAGAAAAGGGAAGGGAAGGGAGAGAGAGAGAGGTAAGTTCTTCATCACTGATGATGATGGGATTCATAGCTCATTCTGGCAGGGCCACAACTAGGGGTGGGCAAGCGGGGCATGTGTCTCGGGCGCTGCTCTGGGGGGTGTGCCAAAATAACGCCTGGGGTGTGCCAAAATAACCCATGGGGGGCACGGAATCCATGTTTGCCCTGGGTGACACAGACCCTAGTTCCATCCCTGCATTCTGAACTGGCCTTTTTATTTACAAAGAGCCCTTTCTCTTAATTCACACCATGAATGCTGTGACTTCTTTCCTTTCATGTTGCATGCAGGGAAAGTGGATTTGAAGATGAAGATCCTTGTTAAAACTTCACTGCTTTGTATCCTTCTTCCAGCCTCCCCCTCTAGTGGGGCTGCTCCTCCATATTTTGCATTAGCAATTTCCTGCTTGACTGCTTCCCCACTATAAAACAAGCTTGAAGATTTAGCGATCTCGCCCAGCAGAACTGTGCAACAGCACTTCCATTTTCCTTTGACAAAAATTGGCATCTCTCTTTCCTTGCGAATGCCTCAGCCCCTGTCAATCAGACTTCAGATGCATCAAGCGCGTGGAACAGCAAGGAAAAGAGGAAAAGAACAGTGTCAGCCATTTTTGCTAGAGCACTCTGGCTTATTTATTTCCATCCTATCTTCCTTGCACCATGGATTCATTCTGTGGCATGGTTCTAATTGCCTGAGCACCTGCGCTATGAAAAGAGATATATTTTCAGTTCCAGTGAACTATATATAACAAGCACACAAATATCATCTTAGCGCAGTAGTTTGGAAAGCACAATTTTATTCATATTGAGACTTGCCTTCCGCAGTTGAAATTTCTGCCTCGTGTTTGCAAAAGGAAATTAGAGCATGAGATAGACAGAACACCAAACATCTACCATGTGGGGCAAAGTTTGTTTTAGATCTTATGAAACCTAGTTTTATTGGCAATCTTAGGTTTGCCAAAGTCTAAAAGCAGGTGCTGTAAAGGCTACTCCAGCACAAGAGGTCTTTCCAGGTAATTTTCAGTTTTCTGAGATGGTATGACACACTGGCTCTACTCCTTCAACATGCTTTACATGGCGTAAGGGAAAATAGAGATGACCAGAGCCATTAAGGAGGGACTTGGACAAGAAATTACACAATTGAGGAACAGAAGGAAGGGTGAGAAGGAAATTCAGAATAACCTCCCCTTGATTTTGTTTAACCTGGGGAGTCTTTGGTGCTCTCTGAGCCTTGTTGTTTTCATGCAGATGTTTCATTGCCAGGCTAGGCAACATCTTCAGTGTGAAAAGGGAGTGGAACTTGCTGTCTGTTTATATACCCTGGCTTGTCCTGCCTGTGTTGGTGGGGGTCTTGTACTCTCCTTGGTAGTTCCTTGATTGGGCTGTTGTGTGCTGTTTGGGTGATTGACTGAGTTAATAGTTCCTTGATTAAGGTCTATTGTGTTGTTTGATTGCTCCTCTGCTGCTAATCTTGCTGTTAATCTATGCATATCTTGTTGTTGATTGCTGGCCCAGGGGTGTTCTGGTCTTCTGGCTATTCTATTGTCTCTTATGAATGGTATGTAAATGTTGTTAACCTCTATGTGTCTGTTGATGGCTGCTTTGTCTGAGTGCCAAGCTTCCAGGAATTCTCTAGCATTTTTGGATTTGGCCTGGTCTAATATGCTCACAGTTTCCCAGTTGAAAGTATGGTTAAGTCTGTCCATGTGTTGTGAGATTAAGGAGTTTTCATCATGTCTTCTGACTGCTAGTTGGTGTTCGTGGATGCGTTCTGCTAGTCTTCTGCCAGTCTGTCCTACATAGTGGCTGTTACAGTCCTTACACTGTATGTTGTAGATAACTCCTGTTTTTTCTTCTTGGGCTACTGGGTCTTTTGGTTTACTTACAATGTTCTGAAGGGTTTTGGTTGGTTTGTGTGCTACAGTGATGCCGTGTGGATGTAACAGTCTATTAGTAGTTTCTGAGATGTTTCTGATGTATGGCAGTGTAATCCTTTTCATAGCTTCTGTTGGTTTTGCTGTGGTGGGTTGAGTGGTCAGGCACTTTTTGATAAAGTTGTGTGGATATCCATTTTGCTGGAAGATGCTATATAAGTGGTCTGTTTCCTTTTTCTGGTGTTCTGGGTTGCTGCAGTGTGTTTGTGCTCGTCTGAATAGTGTTCTTACACAGCTCCTCTTGTGTGAGGTTGGGTTATTGCTTTGATAGTGGAGCACTTGGTTAGTGTGGGTAGATTTCCGGTAGACTTGTGTTTCTAGAATGCCATCATTTCCTCTACTGATGAGGATGTCCTAGAAGGGTAGTGTGTTGTTGTTTTCTTCTTCCCGTGTGAATTTTATTCCTTTGAAGATGTTGTTGATGGCTTCATGTGTTTCCTCCAGTTGATCCTTTTTTATTATGACGAAGGTGTCATCTACATACCGGATCCATACTTTGGGTTGTATGTGTGGGAGTGCTATCCTTTCTAGACGTTGCATTACTATCTCTGCTATGAGTCCTGAGAGTGGTGATCCCATAGGTGTTCCTTTGATTTGTTGGAATATTTGTCCATCAAACTGAAAGTAGGTGGTGAGGCAGAGGTTGATGAGGTCCATGATTCTGGGTATTTTGATCTTGGTGTATCTTGTTAGGTCGGGTGTGTTACGTAGAACTGCTGCCATGGATTCAATCGCTAGTGCTTGGTCTATGGATGTAAAGAGTGCAGTGACATCGAATGACACCATAATTTCATCTTCATCTATTTTTATGTCTTTGATTTTCTGGAGGCACTGTAGTGGGGAATTGATAGAGTATTCACTCTCCTCTGTGAGATGCCCAAGTTTTCTTGTAAGTTCTTTAGCTATGTTGTATGTGGGGGTGCCTGGTAATGATACAATTGGACGGAGTGGTATGTCAGGCTTGTGTATTTTGGGGCGTCTGTAGAAGCGTGGGATGATAGGTCCACTGCTTTTCATCCGCCTCTGTTCTTCTTTACTGATTTGACCTTTCTTGGTTAGGTCGTTGAGGATTCTTTTGACCTGGCTGTCAAGTTTCTGTATCGGATTGGAGTTTACTGGGGTGTAGGTTTCTTTGTCCTCCAGTAAATCTTTGGCTTTTTGTATATATTGTGATCTGTCCATAATGACAGTGGTGCGGCCTTTGTCTGCTGGGAGGATGATGATACTTTGGTCTATCTTTAGGTTTTTGAGGGCTACTCTTTCTTCTGCTTTCAGTTGGTTCTGTTTCCATGTCTTTCTGGTTTGTGGTATGATTATTTGTCTTACATTCTCTTGGATTTCTGTAGTAAGTCCTGTAGTTTTCATTGCTGCTTCGAAAGCTGCAAAGAATTCTAATTTATTTGCATCCTCTGTGTTATAATTGAGGCCTCTCTGCAAGATACTGTGTTCTGTAGTGGATAATGGGCGGCTGGACATGTTGACCACCCATTCCTGTTCCTGTACTTCTTTGTTTCTGGGGTTTAATTTAAGTAGTTTAGTTTGAAGTTTAGCTTTCCTTTTTTCTGCTTGTCTCAGAGCTGTGGTCTTGATTGTAGTAGTCAGCCTGTTGATATGTTCAGGAGTCATAGTCTGTTCTAGTTGTTCTTTGAGGCTGTCCATTGTGTGTTGATATTTGTTTAATCTAAGGTGGGCGTCCATGATCATTAGCCGTATCATTTTTCGCCCACTTTGTTGTGCAATCTTCCATCCAGCTGTGCAGTTGATTGGAGGTTTGTATCTGACACTGGCGGGCAGGGTATGCTGTCGTAGGCATTCATGCAGAAAAAACAGCTGTTCTTTGGTGGAAGTTTGCCTACCTGCCTTGTTTAACCTAGATGAGACAGAGAGAAACTTGGACAGGCTTTCAAAATTGTGTTATCATAACCCAAAACAATAAAGCAGCATTCTTGGAATTCCTGTGGTGTCTGTTTCTTGACCTGGCCTACTTCAAATTCACTGGTCACCCACCAATCTAGCCAAAACTCCACACCAGTCTTCTGGCATGTACAATCACCCTAACAGGCTGGAATGTCACCAGTTTTGAAATTATCAGAGCTCCTCCCACTTTCTCCAGGATGTTGTAGAATCATACAACTGAAGAGTTGGAATAGACCACAAGGATAATCTATTCCAACCTTTTGCAATGTGCAGAAAAACCAATTAATCCATTCATGAGAAGTGGCTGTCCAGGCTTCTTCTTCAAAACCTCCAGAGATGGGGAATTCATAACCTCCATAAGTAGACCATTCCACTCTTGTACAGCTGTTACAGTCAGGAGTTTTCTCCTTATATTTAAACAAAATCTAGGTAGTTGCAACTTGTACCCATTATTTCTGGTCCTAGTCCATTTTTGTACCTGAACACAGTTATCATGTCTCCCCTCAGTCTTCTTTTCTTTTCTCCTAGAAATGTCCAGCTCCTTTCTCACTTCCAGTCAGGTAGCAGTAGGAATGACTCAATGTTTGGGAGGTATGGTGTGTGCTGCCAGGCCTTGGTGTGAATTCTGCACTAGAAGCTGTTTTTTCAATGCTTTTTTTCTCCATCCTTTTCTCTTGGAAGACTAGATACACAATTGACTAGGTTCAGGTGTCTCCACCACACAAGTGACTGGGAATTTGTCTAATCCTGGGTATTACTGGGTTTGTTTAGGGCAAATTTAACCCTCCTAGGGGTACGTTGAGTGGATCAGTTGGTTCCTTTTTTGGCTTTCTCACAACACACTAACTCTCATTGACCCAGTTAAGCATGTTATGGGAACAGGGTAATGAATCATACAGTATGTAGGTTTTACACCCATAAGATGGTATCATTTTATAACTTCAGCACACAATTTCACGTTGACAGCTCAAATTTTATAAAGGCCACTTAATTATAAAGCTTCACTTTCTTCATTGCACAAAGTGCTCTCTGATACCAAGAGGCATAACAAACAGTTGTGAAGCTGCCTTATATTGAGTGAAATCATTATTCATCTAGCCTAAGCTGTCTGTTCTGGTTGGCAGCAGCTGTCCCAGAATCACAGGGAGAAATCCTTCCCATTATCAGAAGTCTGAGCAGGATTTGAAACTTGGGATTTAAAGCAAGCACTTTGCCCCACTGAGCTCTAGAATCACCCCTGAGTTAAGCCAATAAATTCATTTATCAGAAAGGGGCAGAACATATATGGAGACCAGCCCAATGTCAAGCAACCACAACATTATCCAATTAGGCCACAATGCTTGAATGTAAACAGAAAGACCACCAACCTCTTAGCTCCCCTTGTCCAGCAGCCTGCTCCTTGGATTGTCCTTATTTCTGGATACCTGTAATAAAGTTTTCTGGCTCAGTGCAAGTTTCTCCAGGAAGGTCTGGAAAAATCTGTCTGAAACTCTCTCTGTGAGCAACTCCCAGTCAATGTTGACACTACTGGGTGAGTTGGAACAATGGCCTGGCTCACTGGAAGGGAGTTCCTTATATTCAGCATGAAATCTGCAAATTTATGGTATAGTCAGGACCTTCCCTTCAATATTTCCATCTCCAACCAATTTAGCCAACAAATGAGCATGCTTAGTCCTTCGTAAGCTGTTCTGGAGAGTTCCCCTACTCTTTGGACTTTTCCTAAAGATGTTCTAAACCAGAGGGTGCCTCCAAGCCAGTTGATGTCTTTCTTCTGTGGCTGTGAAGCACCATATTGACTGCTCAGATGATGGTAATCACTCAAGCCAGAACATCAGTAACAGAGAAATTGTCCTGTATTTTTCCCTTTTTGGTAGGGCTACAATAATGTGAAACCTAAACAGTGAAACGGAACAAAGAAATAATTATACTTGAACTGATTAAAGTTACCCTGTCTGTAATTTACCATGGGATGCACCCTGCAGTATCACAGATTGACACAAGATGGAGATAGAGGATTTATAATAGCATTTTGCAATTACCACAGCTTTGTAAATCACATCTTTGTCAAAGTCAAAATAGAAAAGGGCTTTTACATTAAATGAGGCAATCCATGAAAATTGGTCATTTCTCAGATGCGGTTTCACTGTTTCAGATTCTTTTTAATGTGCTGTCAAGAGCGAGATAGAAATGGACTAATGTGCAGTACAGAGCTGTTCCATGCAAAAGAGCAGCTTAAAATTACATTATTTAAGCAATGTAATATTGAATTGGCAGCTGTCTCCCTTATTTAGCGTGATCACTTCCCAGCACTGAGAAACAGTTTAGATGCCTGGGAGTTAGGTCTGTAGGTGAGAAGAGCAGGTGTAGAAGGTCCCTGCAGTTTTGGAGCAAGGTAGTAATTAGGAGAGTCCACAAGGGGGTGTGCGTGTGTGTCAAGGATGTCACAGCAGGCATGACTGGGCAATCGAACCCTGCCCCTTTTTATATGCATGCAATGTGATGCACATTAAAAAGAGGTGAGGCTTCAATCTCCCCGTTGCACCTGCTATTTTGATGCCACTGGCCGCCTCTGAACATGCCTCTGGGTACTAATTGCGTTTAGCCATTGTACAAAATCACAATGTGGCTTTCTTATTTGTGGCTTAATGTAACGTGTAAACCTTGTGCAATGAAAAGATGTGACCAAGCCAGTCAGGGCATATTCAACAAATTGTGGTTAGAAATATGTGGCTTAGCATAACATGTGATCCTGCCCAATTTTTCATGGCATAGCTACCTCAGGGATGTGTTGTGAAACTGAAATAACCTCTCCTTTGAAGATGTATGAGATAGAAAATATATTAGTAGTAGTAGTACAATCAGTGAAAACAGAGCATGCTCAGAGAATCCCTACAGTTTGCAGAAATATAAATTATTGTATCTCAATAAAAAACAACAAAGGGAAGCAAGTCCAGTATATTTAGCTATCAGAGAAAACTGGTGGGAGAAGTAGAATGCCTGCTTTGAGTTTGTTATCTTACAGACACCTAGATAAGGAGCTGAATCTTGCCTTGATCCTTCTTATTACCACTAACAAGTGGATATCAGCAAAACATCTGTTCCATTCCTGCATTAAAAATCACCATTTACATTAAAGTATCTAGTAAAAATTCCAAAGAAGGGCAATGCCAAAGGATGTTCAAACTACCGTACAATTGCGCTCATTTCACATGCTAGCAAGGTTATGCTGAAAATCCTACAAGCTAGGCTTCAGCAGTATGTGAACCGAGAACTACCAGAAGTGCAAGCTGGGTTTCGAAGAGGCAGAGGAACTAGAGATCAGATTGCCAACATTTGCTGGATCATGGAAAAAACAAGAGAGTTCCAGAAAAACATCTACTTCTGCTTCATTGACTATGCTAAAGCATTTGATTGTGTGGATCACAACAAACTGTGGCAAATTCTTAAAGAGATGGGAGTACCAGACCACCTTACCTGTCTCCTGAGAAACCTGTATGCGGGTCAAGAAGCAACAGTTAGAACCAGACATGGAACAACCGACTGGTTCAAAATTGGGAAAGGAGTACGACAAGGCTGTATATTATCACCCTGCTTATTTAACTTATATGCAGAGTACATCATGAGAAATGCCGGGCTGGATGAATCACAAGCTGGAGTTAAGATTGCCGGGAGAAATATCAACAACCTCAGATATGCAGACGATACCACCCTAATGGCAGAAAGTGAAGAGGAACTAAAGAGCCTCTTGATGAGGGTGAAAGAGGAGAGTGCAAAAGCTGGCTTGAAACTCAACATTAAAAAAACTCAGATCATGGCATCTGGTCCCATCACTTCCTGGCAAATAGAAGGGGAAGAAATGGAAGCAGTGACAGATTTTATTTTCTTGGGCTCCAAGATCACCGCAGATGGTGACTGCAGCCATGAAATTAAAAGACGCTTGCTCCTTGGGAGGAAAGCTATGGCAAACCTAGACAGCATATTAAAAAGCAGAGACATCACCTTGCCGACAAAGGTCCGTATAGTTAAAGCTATGGTTTTCCCAGTAGTAATGTATGGCTGTGAGAGCTGGACCATAAGGAAGGCTGAGCGCCGAAGAATTGATGCTTTTGAACTGTGGTGCTGGAGAAGACTCTTAAGAGTCCCTTGGACTGCAAGGAGGTCAAATCAGTCAATCCTAAAGGAAATCAACCCTGACTGCTCATTGGAAGGACAGATACTGAAGCTGAAGCTCAAATACTTTGGCCACCTAATGTGAAGAGAGGACTCACTGGAAAAGACCCTGATGCTGGGAAAGACTGAAGGCAAAAGGAGAAGGGGACGGCAGAGGATGAGATGGTTAGATAGCATCACCGATGTAATGAACATGAATTTGAGTAAACTCTGGGAGACAGTGGAGGACCAGAAGGCCTGGCGTGCTATGGTCCATGAGGTCACGAAGAGTCGGACACGACTAAACGACTGAACAACAACAAAAATCTAGTAAAAATACACTTTAATGTATGGCATTTAGTTATAAAAGGAAACACTACATAGTATGAAAATACAAGTGTTCCTTGTTTAGTGACTGCCTCATTCAGCAATTGTTTGCAGTTATGACAGTGATGAAAAAGTAATTTTACAACCAATCCTCGCATTTATGACCTTTGCAGGTCTGTAAAGCAAAGGAAAGCTGAAGTAAAATCATAAGCACAATTGTGGTTTCACTTAGCAACCACTTCACTTAATGACCAAGTTGCTGGTCCCAATTTTATTTATTTATTTTGTCATTCAATTTGTATGGCTGACCATCTCACCAAGTAACTCTGGGTGACAAACAAAATTTGAAAAAAATAAAAACAATTACAATAATACAAAAATTAAAATACATAGCAGTCAAGAAAAAAAATATCACATATCATAATTGCTAAATTAACCAAGAAATAGGTTCCTGAAGTTTTTGAACACAATTGTGGTCGCTAAATGAGGACTATCTGCATTTTCTATTTCTGTTTATCCAGGAGTGCTAAAGTTAGGCAACAGACTATCAACAACACTGAATTTATGTGAACTATTGACTCATGGTCAAAAATAGGGGGGCGTGGTGGCTCAGCGGGTAAGATGCCAGGCTTGTCAATCGGAAGATCGCCAGTTCAGAGTTTCAAATCCCTAGCCCCACATGATGGAGTGAGCTCCTGCACTAGCCCCAGCTCTTGCCAACCTAGCAATTTGAAAGCATGCAAATGCAAGTAGATAAATAGGTACCACTTCCGTGGGAAGGTAACAGCGTTCCGTGTGCGTCATGCTGGCCACAAGATTGTGGAAGCGTCTTCGGACAATGCTGGCTCTTTGGCTAACAAACGGAGATGAGCACCGGCCCCTAGAGTCGGACACGACTGCACAAATGTGCGGGGGGAACCTTTACCTTTACCTATTGACTCATGCAAGGAACTGAAGCTGCTTCATGAAAAAGAGCAAAAGTGGGGGGGGGGGGGATTTATTCATTTATTTATTTCACATGATTTATATGCCTAGACCTTGCATGCCTCATATTAATCAAATAATATTCATAAAAATATATAGCCGCATAACCATATTACAAAAACCAATCATTGGCCTAATGCATAGCAGCATTATAACCACCCAGCTAACAAATCAATTCAGAGTTCTCACTCGAGGCACAAATGGCCAGGCTCAGATTATCCTACTTCAGACACATGAGGCAAAGACCCAGCTCTCTGGAAAAGGCTCTAATGCTGGGACAGGTGGAGGGAAAGAGAAGGAGAGGAAGACCAGCGGCAGGGTGGATGGACTCTGTTACAGAGGCGATGGGTGAACCCTTGGAAGCCCTGAAAGAGCAGGTTAGGGACACATCGCCATGGAGAAAATCTATCTATGTGGTCTCTAAGAGTTGACATCAACTTGATGGCACATAATCAATCAATCTAGCTCCCTAAGTCTGGCAGAAGATATCTATTTTCCCCTCTTTCACAAGAAGGGGACCATCTTCAGAGGGGAGAATATTCCATAATAGCAGTCAGAGAAAATCCATCTCCCATGAACCTCCTTCCCTTAATTTCACATAATGGAGGGCAGTCAAAAGCATACCTTCCCAGGTGGAACTCATAGGATGGGCAGACTCTGGTTAGTAAGAGAAGACAATTTCACATTTATCAAGGATCTGAACCTTAAACTGTTTTATAGATAACAGCACTTTTAATAGTATTTGGGACAATGCAGCTCTTGCAATGTAGCTGCTATTCTAGTAAAATAAACCTGGCCCATCACCAAGCAGGCAGCTGCATTTTAGGTCAGCTGTATTTTTTGGATCATCTTTAAAGGCAGCCTCATGTAGAGCAAATTCTGACAAATCAGCTCTGAGGTGATGCTATTGTGACTGACTTTCTCCAAAGCATCCCACGCCAAAATGGGTACATCTAAGCTGGGCAAAGCTCTCCTGGCCATAGCCATCAGCTGCAGGAGCTGTGAGAATAGGAGAACTCCCACACCATGTACTTCTCCTTTCAGAGAAATGTGACTTTACTGAGAGCCACAGATGGAATTAAACTGGTTATCGATGTTTTCTGGAAAAACAGCTACTCTGTCTTACGGGAATTTAATTTGGGCCTGTTTCTCTCTAGGCAATTCTTCATAGCTTTGAGGCATAGGGAAGGACCTCCACAGCCTCTCCTGTGCAGTCAGGGGTGGGGAAATAGAGTTGGGATCTAGCAGTCCCAGAAAGGCCATACTCCCTCCCTCCAAACCCTGCCACAAGTAATCTCCAAGAGCAACCAACACCATTTCTCTCCCATCCCCAGGTCTGAATCCTGACTGTAAGGAATCTAGGATTTGCTTCCTTAGAATCCTCTGTAGCTAAACCTCTACCACCTTCTGAGCAACCATCCCCCAAAAGGAAAGACTGGAGACTGGGCAAAAGTCGCCTGTACTGCTGGATTAATGGATGGCTTTTTAAAGAGGGGATGCACTACTGCCTCCTTCAAGCAGAGACAATCCTCTCTTCAAAGAAGCATTTATCATCCCTTGAACCCAATTGTCTGTTCCATCCTGGGCAACTCAAATGCATATTTGCAAAACCTATCACAAGTACTGTATTTAGAACCCTTTGTTCACAACAGCCTTACTAATCTAGTGGCCTCCAGCTGTACTGGGCCCTTCCAACTAGGAATGCTTGGAATTGCTGATCAAGCATGTTTGGAGGGCATCTAACTAGGGAAGTGTGATTTATAGCTTGCTATGGAAGTGACTGCATGAATAATCCCAGTAGGAACAGAACTAGTGGACAGATGTCCAACTTTCTTCTTGATTCATAATCAAAGTGAGTAACAGAATGCTCCTTCTTACCAGAATCAGCCAGACATATTGAGCTCTGCTGCTTTACTGGGACATGTCTTTTTCCTTCTACTGGCTGCAATAGAAAGCACTAGTATACCAACCACAGCAATGGTGGGGCATGTAGGAGGAACCATGGGCCTTTGAATCAGACCAGACCAGTCTGATTCAATCAGATTCAATCTGAGAACACTTCTTAAGTTTACTCTGCCAGCATAACATCTAGAGTGGTAGGGTTTTCTGTGAGTATCTGATTGGACCTCTAGTGAGATGTTGCCCCACAACAGGCCTCACCCTCTGCTAGTAGAATAGCATGCACTATGCATACTACCGTAGTTTAGTAGGCTGCAAACAGCAGTAAGATTACATGGTAAGAATGTTCTCTCAATTGATGTAAAATGCACTTTAGAACGTCAGTCCCACAGCCATTTAAGTGCTATGTTACTTAAAGCTTCAGTGGTTAATCAGTTGTTTACCTTAATTTAAAAAAATTCATAGAATCAGAATAGGAAAGGGTCATTTAGTTCAACAGGTCCAACTCCTCAATGCAAGAATCCAAATTCAATAATCCCCAACAGAACATAATCCCATTCTGAATCCTTCCTAGAGTGTGATGCCAAGAGCTGGAAAAAATACCTGAGGTGGAGTCTTACCAACACCAGTGCAAGATATATTGAGATTATTATTTTCCATTATTTGGAAAGCATGCTCCATGAGGAGTAATAAAATTGCACTTCCATTCCAATAATCATATCACATTGCTGCCTCATATGCAATCTGTGATCAGGTACAAGATGCTTTCCATATATAAAATTACCAAATATGATATCCCCCATCCTGTTTGTATGCATCTGTATCTATTCTATTATTTTCAACCCACTTCTGTACCCTAATCAGGTAAATACTGTAATTTTTGTTCTTGCCTTCTAGGGAATATCAACCAGTTTTGTGTCATCTGTATATTTAATAAGCATTCTCTTCACCTCCTTAGCAAATCAATTAATGAGTATAGGACCCAGAACTGAACCACAATATCCCCTCCAGTTTGATGAAGAGCTGTTGATGAACACCCTCTGAATGCAGTTTTCAAGCTGGTTGTGGAGTCAACGTTTAGACATGCCATCCAATCTATATTTAACCAGCCTACTAATCAGAATGCCATTGAGGATATTGCCACATGCTTTGCTGAAGTGAAGATAAATTATGTCCACAACATGGCAACAATCTGGAAAGAAACTGAAATAAGATTATATGTATTTAGCAAATACATGCCAAGTTCTAGTAACCACCACATTATTTTCAAGGTGCTTGCAGATCAATCACTTTATAAAGAAATCTTCCCAGGTATCAGTGTCAGACTGATTAGTCCCTAATTCCTCCTTTCCCTTTTTAATGACATTTGCCCTTCTGTAGTCATCTGGGATCCCTTCTCCAGGATTTCTCAGAGTTAACAGATAGAGCATAGCTTTCCAAACTGTGTGCTGCGACAAAACCCGGAAGTGGATGTGCATGGCGGCGGTGGCAGTGATGACGGCAGCGGCGTGCCATCAGCGCTTCCGCATTTAGCGGAAAACATGAGACCGCCGCCACTGCCACCATCGCTATACACGCCGCTGCCGCCACGCACCCCCGTGCCGCCGCTGCGCGTGCCCCCGCCGCCACTGCCGCCGTTGGTGTGTCACCAACGGCGGCAGTTTGGAAAGCACTGGGATAGAGGTTTGACTAGGCCATCTGCAAGCCCTTCACTATTCTAGGATGCAATTCATTTGAATCTAGAATTCAGGGTCTGGATCTGGAAGTGTCATTCGAGGTCAGTAGGTATTCCCTGACTATATTAATAGCAAACATGAATCTACCTTTAACCACCTCTTCAAGATTCCCTGATGAAATGCATATCCTCTTTTTCAATAAGTCTAGGCAACTAAAAGTTTTGCAGGGGGAAAGGTTCAAGCTGGCCTTCACTCCTGGCAGCTACATGGATAAGTTCATGGAATTTTCTAGGCAACAGGGGACATTCCTCAAATCAAGGCATGAAAGATGAGATGGCTTAGGAAATCTTGAAATCACCAGATGTACAATTTCTTTAACAAGTAATTTTGGGGTGGAGGAAAAGAGGAGGAAATGTGGAGTCATTGCCTCAGGTAGGATAATATATTGTCTGGTTGCAGAAGAAATTAAGCCTGCAAAGTGCTAACATTAACCGTCTATCAACACCCCCACTTGGGGTCCTTTCTCTCATTTCAGGAAAAGTGCAAGGTTACTTTTCCCCAACAAACGCTTGAATTGCATGATGTGATAGCTCTGCTGTTTTATATTTTATGTTTATGTTTATGACTATGATCATTAATACTGTATGCTAATGTTGAGCCTCAAGCCAGTCGGATGAGGAAATGACTCTGTCAAGACATCTCATTTCCCTGTCATAGGTAAATACGTCTTTGGAATCTAGTATTGAAATATTTCCTTTGGACTGCCTCCAGGTTTGTATGGATATTTCTGCCATGCCTGTGAGTATCCCCGTTGCAAGAGATGACTGGCAGTCCTATGGTGAGTACAGGAATGCTGTAAAGGAGCCTACAGATCATGGAACTCTTGTGTACATGCAGGTTCCTTTTCTTCATGGAAAAATGCAAGATCCTTTCCATGTGCAGGGCTGTGGAGGGACTAGCATCAGCGGCACCAGATAAGTCAGACATTTGCCAAAGACCCTGCACAAATCTCTTGGTATTGGGAGTTACTGCTACACTTCCTCTTTATTGCTCCCAATTTCTCCAGCAGTGCCACTCTCTTGCTCTGCCATATGAAGAGAAGTCCTGCAACTGCTCTTTCACTGATACCAGACTTCTTTAGGAGAGAAGTGCAGGGAAACAAGAGATAAGTGCCCTGGCATACCTAGAGTATTTGACACCTGGAACAGATCAGAGGACTGAGCAGCAGCACCAGGAATTCTGGGAGTTGAAGTCCACACATCTTAAAGTTGCCAAGGTTGAGAAACCCTGCTCTGGATAGTGTGCTTCGACAATGCACCCCCTTATTGCCTACACCTAGTGTACCCCCACTACCCTGCCTTCAGTACACCAGTGGAGAAGAGTTGGGTTAAGTGTTGTCAATTTCATTGAGAAAACCCATGGACACTAGAAAACCCTGTGCTATAGTGAAGGAGGCATACTAAGGGCTTACACCTCCGGCCCCAGGGTTATAGGCACTCCTTCAAAACTTGATCATGGTTTCTAGAAATCTCCAAAGGCTGTTTGTAATTTTAATGATTGAAGGGGGGAAAGTATTAAATATATGACTGGAGAGTATTCATATTAATTATGATTTTAATTAATGTTAATGAAATCAAATTTTGCGTAGACTTGATCCTACCTGTTATTTTTCAGAGTGTAGCCCCACCAACCAGAAAAAGTTGGGCGCTCTGATTCATTGCCAAGATTGGCAATTGCCATTTTCTATCAGAAACTATTTGGCATATATAATTAACATCATACCTACTTGAATAAAACAGAATAAAGTACAGAATATATTTTATAAAAATTTCCTGCATGCATTTTTCTCGGTTGCTATAGCAGTTTTTAAAAAATGCCCATTATATACAATATGCAGAGGCAAACCTGGATTTTATGTTGAATGTTTGCTCAGTAGGGAGCTGTGGCCAAATCACAGCTCCTTGACAAATGGACCTGTAGGATACTCATTTGTCACATTCACTTTTCACCCTTTTAGCTATGCAGCTAAACAGTGTCAGCTATTAGGCTGCTTTAAGGCATTCTTGCATGTTCCCAGCTGTGACCCAGGATTCAGGTTACAAATTCTTCTTTTGCAGTTGAACACATAAAGAAATGCTCTACGCTCGCTACAACCTTAGACCAACGTCCCTTGATCGGTGGAGCTAAATATCAGAGGCTTTAACTAGGGAGTCTTGAAGAGAGGTCTTCCTGGTGATTTGGAGCCCGTCAGAAGGGGGTTTAGGATCCTCCACTCTGCTATGCCTGCCAGTGACCATTGCCCCCTGCCCTATGTTTGGTGTGCAGCAGAAGAGTTCCATGAATGTAGCAATCAGTGTCCCTCTTCACAATTAGTGTCTCTCTCTACCTGCACACATAGGCTTTCCTGTAGAGCCCCATCTGATAAACGCCTTCCTTATGGTGAAGGCACATTTTGACTAAATTTTGTCTTGTAAATCTGTTCATTATCCAACTTTTCCACACTACTGGTCACAATTCATATGTTTCTGCAGACATAACCGAAGATACCTTGGTGCTCAGATATTCCAAATGGTTTTGGGGTGAAACATTTGAATTTCCTCTTATTACCCGCAGCTGTCAGCCCTACAAGGTAGACATCTTGCAAGTATTATTGTTTTGTACCTCCTCCTCCTTCTTTTTATAGTTCAGGGAATTAGAGAGGTGTCTGCCTGAGCCACTTCTGAATGTTGCCTCATTGTGGATTTAAAAAAATGCTGCAGCCCCTTTTACCTAGGCAACTGATCCTGCATATCTCTGTCAAGATCATCTTCCTTGCTCCCCACAGCAGCAGATTCAACATTTCTTTATTAAATTGACATTGTACCTTACTGATTTCCTGTTTTATTTCCTCTGTCTGGTTCTCCTGCCTTTCAGACTACCTAAACATTATAACGTAGGATTCAGTGCAATATCTGCTATAGTTATCTCTAGAGGACATTAAGAGGATCCAGGCTTCTAGTGAGTATTTTTGAGTTTGATCTGGATTCTGTTTATTCCTCTGTAACTCTTGTTACAAACTGAGAAAGGGCCTCCCTGGCATATCACCCTTCCCAAAGGTACCCAGTAAGACACATTTATGATAGGTTGCTACCAGTCAGGTTGAATTTCCTGACACATCTTAGTCTATCTGGATGGAGAGGTCCACCAAGGATTTTTCCCCTTCGGTCCAGATTTAGGAAAAATAAAAACGAAGCTAGTTTGGATTTTCCTGCCCAAAGCTCAGAAAGGCAGAGCTAAACAAACCTTGTGCCAATCTTGAAACAAAGGGCTAGCTGTGCAACTGTGCACTCTCATACATCATTAGGTTTTTAAAGAGCAATTCCCTTATTAAGCCAATGAAGCCAACTTCATTGGGAAACAGGAAAAACAAGGAAAGTTAATAAGCACACAACAATAAAACAAAGTCAGCCAAGCTAAACTAGGTACTTTAGAGTTCACTTCAAAGAGTACAGTTGGAGAGAGATCATCTGGACCTCTTGCATGGATGTATGTAGGAGGCCGTCATCATCTTTCTTTTCTCAGCACAACTTTCCTTTCTACTTTATAGAAAGTAGAGGAAAAGTGAAAGAGCCTCTTTGGAGAGACTGACTGTTGCTCTGGCCAATCAAGCAAGATGCACCTTCTATGATATCCATGGATCTAGCCAACAAATGAGAAATTATCCAGTGGCTAAGTTTACCTTCCTAAGAATCCTTGGTGGAATTATACAGGCATACTCTAATTTTTCCAGTTTTGCCATTGTATAATTTGGATTACATAGAAGAGGTTTTTAGGGAAACAAAAGGTGAATTGTACTTATTCAGACTTCTTAGGAGTTTGACACCACTCTCTTCCTACAAATATTTATTGTTTTATTGGGTGACTTGAAAATGCATTATAAGGCAAGTTACACTTCAGCTTCTGGAGGTTTCCCTAATGCGCAGATGCAGTTAGATGTCACAAACTATAGACTACTATAATGGGCCGCATGACTGCTACAGAAGTGGGAAACTGGAGATTTTCCAAATATGACTCAACTGTCGCTCAAGGTTCTCAGTGGAACTTTGGGCACCCAAGTCTACATGGGTTTTGCCATGCCTTGCGTTTCAGGCTGGGGCTACCTTACTAGCCCTGTCTCAATTCTAGCAGGAGGAAAGTTTCACCAGTTGAATTTGTGCCAATGATACAATAGGTTAATTAAAAGTGTGGGAGTCTTTCTAGAAAAAAAATAGAGGGCTTGGCAATCTGAGATAGAACTAGCTTCTATCCAAATGGTCAATAATGTAACTGGGCTATGGATCAAGATGCAAGAACTATTATTACAATTTTTATTATCAATGTTTCTGTCTTCAGCCATGTTGCCTTTGGGAATTTGTCAGTTAATAATCCCTAGGGTGACCAACATAAAGAATCCCTTTAATTGGATTTTAATGACAAATTTCACTTTAGTCACACAGCAATTTTTGAAATCTAATTATCTCCTTAGCAGAACCACCCAATTCATTGCTTTTCTGCGGCAAATTGTTTCCTTGCTCACCATAGGTCTCCCCTTGTAACTTTGCTGCAAGGTATTTTCATGTACAAGTATGTATGAGTAATTAAAACTATGCTATTCCTCAGAGTATTGTTATAGATGACTTTTCGTATCTGATGAAGTGAATGTGCAACATGCAAAAATCCTAAACATGTATTGTGCATTTTACAAAAAAATTCCAATGGGAAAAAAAACAAGAGTTAGAATTTTTTTTTGGGGGGGGAATGAAATACCTCAATAACTATTTTTTTGGTTCATTTTTTCAAGGTAGCTCCTGAATATATATATATAATGCTCAACAATGGTCTCCTTAAGTTCAACTTTTGGTGACTTCAAGAACATGTTCATGTAGCATCCTTGACACAGTATGGAAGTAGTTGCCATAGCCATCCGTAGCTATCTTCTGGGATGGCATTTTTGTTTTGTACTTCCCAATCTTGCCTATGGCTCTTGGATTTCCTGGGGTCTCCTCTCCAAGTACTAATAGACCTGACCCTACTTTTTGAGATCAACCAAGATGAGCTAGGTGCAGCTAGTTGGGTGATGTTCAGAAGAGTAACTATATGTAGTCCATCCTTGTATATTTAAGAACTTTATTAAACACTACAAGCAACCAGGAATTCTATACAGTGCATAATAGAATGGTGGTACTCAATCTGCAGGATGTAGTGAGATGGGGTCATTTGGGCTTTTGCAGGGTGAGGACACCAAAGAGAACAATATGTATCATTAGCATTACAGCAGTTCAGGTCTGCATAGTGGGAAGGAATTACTAATTCCTTTTTCTACCCACAAGCTGGATACCACAATAATCTGCAGCTTGTTTTAATAGCAGTAAGTTAGCGAACTCTCAAACTCATGTGTTCCTCCTTCTTTTCCAGTACAACCATGAAGATAACTTTAGAAGCATTCAATCCTGGTTTTTTATTAGCTGCAATTCCCTTTTGCACCTCAATCCAATATAGCTGGGTTCATATGTTTTGATAAGTCATAGCTTTGGTTTGGTAAATAAACCATAGTGGCTGAGGTCACAAATAATGCTAGGCCATTATCTGGTGACCAAGGTCCATAATGGTTAGAGCAATTGTGAAAAGTGGGTTGAACCATGTCACAAATGTAAGTTCTGAAGTCAGATTTTCTTGTTTAAATTTTAGCTATTACAAGTGTATTTTAAAGATTACACTAAAGTCCTCATGTGTTTCTCCCCTCAAAAAACAGAAATGCCACCAATTTTCAGGGAATTTGTAGGGTCTGTGTGACTCTTGAGTATAGGATTGTTCATACTTGCCATAAACCATGATACATAAACCACAATAGTTGAGGTGACACATCACATTAAGTTAACCCATTATGGCTTAAGGCAACGTGTGAACCCAGCAAAATGTGATTAATCTTAATAGTGATCTATTTAAACTGTTGGGATTCCAAATCTAATAGACCTGACCCTTCAGCATTTCATGACCTACTGATAATAAAGGTGCAGGAAGGTGTAGATAAAGAGTTACAGATTTATTCTCTGTCCTTATTTGTCCGTCATTTTCTCTGCTCTTTGTTTTTGGGATTACTAATCTCAGGTCACTCTCTTCTGCCTTTCTTCCCAGGCGTATATACACAGAGCTCTTGGACTTGCCTCTTGGTAGGATGTAGTTAGCTAGGCGATAGGCTTTGCCTATCCCTTTAATGTATTTCCTGTAAATAAATCACCTGTCTGTTGTAGTTATAAAGCCTGCTTTACTAATCATCGCTCAGGTTAGATTCTCACTCTCAGGAATGCTCACGTACATACACAGAATACTTCAACCACCAACATAAACAACCCATCTTTAAACTGGCTTATTTTAGCTAGGATCAGAGGTATCCATAATAAGCCGTGATGCTGTAAAATGACAACATGTGGATCATGATATCATCACATAAAGGACACAACTTTTATAAAACGGTCTATTACAAGTGCACAACTTGTTTTGGTTGAGTCAAAAGTTATCAAAAGGGAACGTTCAGCTCAAATTTTGCACTGTTAAAGGGAGGTGGGCAAAAATCCACTTCTTCTAATTCTCTTATTATTTATTTATTTATTATTTGGATTTATCCCCGCCCATCTCCACCACGGTAGACTCTGGGCGGTTTACAATCACAATATAAAAAGTTAAAAACCTATACATCTAAAAACTACTATAAAAAATAAAAATAAAAAAATCCAAAAGATGGTGTGTTCTTAAAAGGAGGATATTACTAAGCTAACCACCCCCAGGAGGAACTATTATTTCCTTCGTTCCAGGCAAGGCGGCAGAAGCAGGTCTTTAAAGACTTCCTGAAGGCCAGGAGCAAGGGTGCCCGTCTCACCTCAGGGGGCAAGATATTCCACAGGGCGGGTGCTATCGCAGAGAAGGCACGCCTCCTGGACCCCGCTAGATGGAATTCTTTTAGTGATGGGATCCGAAGCATGCCCTCCCTGCATGATCGGGTGGGGCGGGTAGATGTGATCAGGATAAGACGGTCCCTCAGATACCCTGGCCCCATGCCATGTAGGGCTTTAAAGGTGATAACCAACACCTTGAATTGGACCCGGAAGCAGACTGGTACCCAATGCAGCTCACGTAGTAGCGGTGTTACATGTGCTGATCTTATAGCACCCAGAACTACCCGT
Source organism: Charina bottae (assembly GCA_023362775.1). Lineage (NCBI taxonomy): Eukaryota > Metazoa > Chordata > Lepidosauria > Squamata > Charinaidae > Charina > Charina bottae. The sequence goes on along the minus strand of JALMGJ010000007.1, from coordinate 39,836,415 downwards.
GCAGCCGCATTCTGGACCAGCTGAAGCTTCCGGATACTCTTCAAGGGTAGCCCCATGTAGAGCGCGTTGCAGTAATCTATATGGGGATTTTATATTATTTTTCCTGCACTGTGTTGCACAGCAGTCTTGAGCTCAGAAGAATCAGAACTGAACTTCAAGCAGCAACTTGTCACAATAAGTCTGTTCCCCCACCCATGAAATGTCCTCCCTCTCTTATCTACTGGTATAGTCACAAAGAGGAGACTGGAACATTTTACTTCTGTTTCTGTTGTGTCCTTTATAAAACGGTCTATCACAAGTACACAGATTGTGCCTTTCATGTGGTGGTTGTTTGCCTTTCTTGCCCCCCTCCCCCCATGGCCATGCTTAGATCTGATCACAGCTCAGGATTCAGATGACCTGCTCAAGAGGAAGCATAAGTCTGGGGGAACAGACTTATTGTGACAAACCAGGTCTAACAATTCAGAAAGTTTATCTTTAGATTGGCTTCCCCTTGAATAGATTCAAAATTATGCTGCTTGAAATTCAGTTCTGATTCTTCTGAGCTCAAGACTGCTGTGCAACACAGTGCAGGAAAAATAATAAGAGAATTAGAAGAAGTGGATTTTTGCCCACCTCCCATTAACAGTGCAAAATTTGAGCTGAACATTCCCTAAAGATAACTTTTGACTCAACCAAAACAAGTCATGCTATTCACTCTCTGAAACACTGAAGACAACGTCAGTTTTCTCCTCTTCTTCACTTTACCCATTTCACTAATAAAGACCAGTCTTCTTCCAGTGATACCAACCTAACTCCTCCCCTCCTCCCCAAATCACAAAACTCTTCTTCTATCCCTCCATTTTTTCAAGCCATTCCTCCTCCATAGGCTGAAGGAGCCTGCTGTGGAAGATCTGCCAAAGTATCACAGAGATAATGAGACTCTGGTGCTTGGGGATTCTGGTGTACGACATGCCAGACTGTCATTTACCCAGAAAGAGAAGCTGAGTCTGTTTTAACTTCAGCAAGAGGTGAACTGAGCTCTGATGGGTAGAAGGGGCAAGTTTAAAAATGCAGTTATGTGTGTTCTGTCTTTTATTTATGGAAGTACTTGACTTTAACAGGAAAAATGAAAAGTTACTTCTATGGCATGTTTCCATGTTCATTTGTCAAAAGAATAAGCAAAGCTGGGAAAACTGTAAGAAAATGAGCAAAGAAATATACATCTGAGCCATAGCTCCTGAATCAGGTTCGTGAACCCAGAGAGACTAGCAGCTAAGGCAGAGCTTTCCAAACTGTGTGTCGGGACACGTTAGTGTGTCGGTTGCAGTGTCTGGGTGTGTCACGGCTGCTGCTGCCTCCTGGCTTCCACACAGGTCCTAGTGCCTGCCTTGTGCCCTGCTGCCTCCAAACCTGCTGTGATTCCGCACAGGTCCTAGTGCCTGCCTTGTGCCCTGCTGTAAGAGTGTGTCACGAAATGATGCATGTCTAAAAAGTGTGTCACCAACATGAAAAGTTTGGAAAGCTCTGAGCTAAGGACTAGGGTTTACCAGGTCCCATTAATCCCTCTTGTTTTGCTGGCTGTTTGTGGCTGCAGAAATGACTGTTGAGTCCCCGACAACCTTCAGTCTAGGGCTCCTGAGTAGATTGGAAGTCTTGCATGAAGTCAAGATATGTGGGTCTCTCTACCTATTAATAGCTTGGTTTTATGAGCCCCGCATGACGGTGAGCTCCCACACTAGCCCCAGCTCTTGCCAACCTAGCAATTCTAAAGCATGCAAATGCAAGTAGATAAATAGGTACCACTTCCGTGGGTAGGTAACAGTGTTCTGCGCGCGACATGCCGGCCACATGACCGCAGAAGCGTCTTCAGACAATGCTTGCTCTTCGGTAACAAACGGAGATGAGCACCGGCCCCTAGAGTCGGACACGACTGCACAAATGTGCGGGGGGAACCTTTACCTTTTAATGCTAAAGCAATTTATCTTCCTACGTTTAGTCCTGGCACCCAGTTGCCTTTGGTGTTACTAGATTATTTGTCTCTTGACCCTTGCTTCATGTTAGAGTCACTACACCATGCTGGCATTCTGCTTCCTTTGAAGGAACAGGTGGACCTTTTTAGCCCATCTCCTAATAGCCATGGAGACAAACACAATTCTGAAAGCTGGAACAGAAACCAAGGAAGATGGAAAGAGCAACCTCTTTGCCATGAAGTGGTGCTGATGAGAAAGTCACAAGAGCAGCTTATGATGATACATTGGATCACTGTTGCTGCCATTGTCATTTAACTTAATGAAGCGAAATCAGCACAAAGTTACAATTCCAAACATACACAGTAGGAAGTAAGCTACATTGAACTCAGTTGGATTTCCTTCTCAATAAACATGGTGGAATGGAGCTGCCAGCCATACTCTTCACTTAATTGAGTTGTGGATCAGACTGCCTGTTGTTACAAAATAAAAGAGTATTTTCTAGGCCTTCTTGGGTGGTAAATGCAGATTGCATAGATTAACGAAAAGGCAAGAGGACACACTTTGCACAACAATCTTACAATAACTAGCAACCCCAAACACATTTATGTCTAAATGTGCAGATTTCTCCACTGAACAATATTCATCTGCCCTAGTTTGATGCCCTTCAAATGCGTTGGACTACAAGTCTCCTCATCCACAGCTGGCATGCCATGGCCATAGCATTCTCATTAAAAATGCATTAATCGGTTGCAGCTTGAAATTATTGTTGATTATGAGGAAGGACACATTACAAGCAGATGGTCCCAATTTGATTCTAAGGCAGAGCTTTCCAAACTGTGTGTCGCGACACAAAAGTGTGTCGCCACACACAGTCTGGTGTGTCACCACACAACCCAGAAGCGCTGATCATCATCAGCGCTTCCGGGTTTTCCCGCAGCGACACACCAACGGTGGCGCACAAAAACCCGAAAGCGGCAGCAGCGCTTCCGGGTTTTTGTGCGCTGCCGCAACGGCGGCACTTCCGGGTTTTCCCGTGGCGACACACCAACGGCGGTTGGTGTGTCGCCGCGGGAAAACTTTGGAAAGCCCTGATCTAAGGCTTCCAATATGTACTTTTTTCTCATGCAGATCTCAATATGGAAGCATTTTCAAAAATGTAATCTGCTCTGTGCATGTATATCTAAGGGGGTGTAACAGAGATGGGCATTTCACAAACTGAGTTAAGAGTGCCAGCCCTATTTTGTGGTCTCTGGAGCCGCTCCCCCTGCAATTTTCCTGTCAAATTTCAATAGTAAAGTACAAAAGTTTGATGAGAAGATGTTTGATTTTGATATTTGAATGAACAAATGTTCAAAACTCTGCAGGGCTTGAGAGAATGGAAAATGTCAACACTCTCCCCACTCCAATGGTATCACTTATCATTGCTATACTCCCTAGGACTCTTGGGGGCAGGAAAAAAAAAATAAGAATCCCCCTCCTGTAGCTCAGGAATAGAAGACTAAGCCACATGCCTAGCTAAGTTGTTCAGTCAGCATTTCTTCAAGAAGAGCCCTAGATTACTCAGGGCCAGTTCCTGACATTTTGCAACTTGGAGTAGAAAGAGCAAATGATTTTCCTCTATCCAGGTCAAGATGCATAGTACCCAAGGCTGGCCAAGTTTTGGCACATGAGACTGAAAACCCCACAGGAGTCTTCTCCCTCCCTGACCGTAAAAATACAGTACTAATTAAAAATAAATGAAAATTTGCTGCCCTTCCATGACATTCTAACTCAGCTGTTTGAGAAGGTTGGTTCATGTTGTCTAATAGCGGGACTGGCTAAAAGAATTCTCTTCTTGATACAATTCATAGTAGTGAAAAAGCCTTGTCAGTTCCAAAGCCTATTAGAATCTAGAATTAAAGTTCATGTTGGTCAGGCTAAAGATTTGAAAAATCAAAGCAGGTTTATAAATTTCATAAACAAATAAATACACCATACATATGTACATTCATACATACATTCCTTTTATTTGTGAAGTGTCCCTTAACAATATTCTCTGGGTGGTTAAGAATAAAACAATTCAAAATATTTTTAAAAATTAACTGTAATGAATGGGGGTGGATGGGAAGAATGATAAAATTAAGATGAATTTATCCAACAAAAGTAAAACATTAATAGGCATTGGTAAAGCCCAGAAAGCAATTTAATTTCAACTACCAAGACAATCTGTGTATAATATCCCATTATAACTGCACTATACTGTAGTTTTCATTCCTTTAAAAAAGTGTGTTCGATTTTTCATTTGGTAAGCCTGTCTTGACCAACTAGGCGACAGCACCAAGCCAACCGTAGCTAGTCATAGAAAACCAAATCAGGTCAGAACTGGTCAGTACTTGGATGGGAGACTATCAGGAAATCCCAGGGCTGAAGGCTATGCTGGGAAATAAAAACAAACAGAAAAAAGCAATGGCAAACCATTTCTGTATTGTTGTTAAGAAAACTACAAACCTCAGTCAGTTTTCAGGCCCGGATATAGGAGAGAAACTGCATTGGTCGCACTTATGGATGATCTCTGGCAGGAGCGGGATGGGGGCAGTGCATCCATCCTTGCTCTTCTTGACCTCTCAGCGGCTTTTGATACCATCGACCATGGTATCCTGTTGGGGCGGCTCTGGGAGTTGGGGGTGGGCAGTGTGGTTTTACGTTGGTTCACCTCCTTCCTCCAGGGCCGGTCCCAATTGGTGGTGATAGGGAATGAGAGATCCAACCCTCAACCCCACCTTTGTGGGGTGCCGCAGGGTTCGGTTCTCTCTCCTCTCCTATTTAACATCTACATGAAACCACTGGGAGAGATCATCCGTCACCACGGGATGAGGTTTCATCAGTATGCTGATGATACCCAATTATACATCTCCATCCCGGGTGAGGTAAGTGATGCGGTGACCTTTCTCGGTGCCTGGAGGCTGTGGGGGTCTGGATGGGGAACAACAGACTTCAGCTGAACCCTGGTAAAATGGAGTGGCTGTGGGTTAATGGCTCCTCTGTATCCAGGAAATTGACATCTTTAGTTCTGGATGGGGTTGCACTGCCCCAGACAGACCCGGTACGTAATCTGGGGGTTCTTCTGGACTCACGACTCCTGCTCAAAGAGCAGGTGGCAGTCATGGCCAGAAGGGCCTTTGCTCAACTTCGTGTTGTGCGCCAGTTATGCCCCTTCCTGGAGCGAGAAGCCCTCCGAACAGTCACTCATGCCCTGGTCATCTCCCATATAGACTACTGCAATGCACTCTACATGGGGCTACCCTTGAAGAGTATCCAGAAGCTACAACTGGTCCAGAATGCAGCTGCGTGGGCAATTCTTGGTGCCCCAAGATCGGCACATGTGACACCGTTGCTACGCGAGCTGCACTGGGTGCCAGTTTGCTTCCGGGTCCAATTCAAGGTATTGGTTATCACCTTTAAAGCCCTACATGGCATGGGTCCAGGTTACCTGAGGGACTGTCTCATCCCCATGACATTGACCCGTCCTACCCGATCATGCAGAGAGGGCATGTTATGGACCCCGTCTGCAAGAAAATATCATCTGGCGGGGTCCAGAAAGCGGGCCTTCTCTGCAGTGGCTCCTGCCCTTTGGAACATCTTACTCCCGGAGGTGAGGCAGGCCCCTTCACTCCTGACCTTCCAGAAGAAACTGAAGACCTGGCTCTGCCATCTCGCTTGGGGTGGGAAGGCGAGTAATCATTCTTGGGGGTGGCTGGCATCTTAGAGCTCCTTTCACTGTATCAGAATTTTTTCATGGCCACTTGGACTCTGTAGGTAAATTGTTTTTAATTTTTATGTGATTTTTATGTTTATGATAGTGTCAGTTTTATTGTAAACCGCCCAGAGTCCCTCTTTTGGGGGAGATGGGCAGTAATAAAATTTGAATAATAAATAAATAAATAAATAAATAAATAAATAAATAAATAAATAAATAAAAAATATCCATGAAGTCATTTGAATGGAACTTGACTTGAAAGAGGCTTTTGTTTAAACCCTGTCCATCCAGCTCTCTGAACATTCGTTCAAATGTTGGTTGTTTAGAGGGGCACCTGGGAGGGCATCTGGGTCAAAAAAGTCAAGATGGTAGCCACAATTGCAAAAATAAAGCCCCACCCCTTTTTTGCATGCATTACCTGTCCCCCCTCCCCCCGCTGTGGACGCCCCTGGTTGTTCATAATTTGGCAGAGGAAAAGGAAGGATCTTTCCTTAGCCCTTCTAAAAACGCTCGCTCTTACAGTGGTTTAAAATAGTTGATTCTCCCAAACTTCCTCCCCCACAAAACTTGGGGAAAGATTTTAATGTCTGTTTCATTAAAATCCGTTTCTTCCATAATGCAAACAGCTTTCAAGATGCTTTGCTTCTTTCTCAAGATAGTCTCTCCACCCTGCCCCCCCAGGACAGAAAAGAAAAGTTACTCTAGATTTTTCACACAACTTTAACTTCCCAGCTGCTTCATTGTTGCTGTTTCCCTCGAAGCCAATGGAGCGAAACTGATTTAAATCTGGTCCATAGTTCTGAATTATATAGCTCATCTCACCTCCCCCTCTTGTTGAGCTCACTTCAGAGACTAATTTAAGTTAGAACGCCTGGAATGATATGGACACACTTCAACAACAAGTCCCATTGAAACCAGCAGAGCTTGCTGTCAAGTAAATACTCCCGCTCGCTGCTTTGCCAGCTCCAAAGATAAAAACGGTGCAAAAGGCATTCCAGGCACTGTCGATGCTTTGTGTACAGTTGCATCAGCAATGCAAAGTAGGGGTGAACAACTTATTTTTTGCCTGGGAAATATCCCCCCCCCCCAAATAGTGGATGGGTTTAGAACAAAAGCTGAATTTCATTTCATTAAAATTATACAGTATATAGTTTACTGTAATTGAATACTTTCCCATCCAATTCAATTTAAGCATTTCCCCTTGCTGTCACAATAGAAATAAAAATTTGGTAAAAACTTCAGGGTCCCATTCCCTGCCTTAGTAAAATGCATGCAAGTAAATTGAAGGAAAGAACCAAGCTGCAGGGCCAGGGTAAAAGAGTGGTTCAGTCTCCACTGGAGGAGTTTGGACCATGGTTATCCTTGCCAGGAGAAAATGAGGGGACACCTCCCTTTGCTCCTAGAGAAAAGATAGGGTAGTGTTGTAATCATCATTATAATCATATTTAGAGTAATGGAGCCAGTTTGGTGTAGTGGTTTAAGGCATCAGGCTAGAAACCAGGAGACTGAGAGTTCTAGTCCTGCTTAGGCATGAAGCCAGCTGGATGACCTTGGGCCAGTCACTCTCTCTCAGCCCTAGGGAGGAGGCAATGGCAAGCCACTTCTGACAACCTTGCCAAGAAAACTCCAGGGACCTCTCCAGGCAGTTGCCAGGAGTCAACATTGATTCGAAGGCATGAACATCTATTTAAGATGTTACGTATATCATGTACAACCCATGTACAAGATTTTTACGTGACTTCTATGCACTTCTCTAGTTTTACATAGTGGATATGCAGGGTTTTTCAGTTACATTGACCACCAGGAGGCAGTACGTGGCTGGTTCCATCGTTATTAGGAATCATCAGATGTACATACAGGTAGTCCTCGACTTATGACAGCAATTGGGACTGGAATTTCCATTGCTAAGTGATGAGGTCATAAAGTACGACCACAGCGCTTAGCGATGGCAATCCCTGCAGTCCCAGTTGCCATCATTAACTGAATCCCACGATTGTTAGGGGAGGCAATTTCCTGCCGGCTTCCCACAATCAAAGCCAGTGGAGAAACCGACAGGAAGTTGCAAGTCCCAGGCCTGCAGGCAGGTAAGTGGCTGCTGCCAGGTGAGGGAGGGAGCAAGGGGGTGCACGGGGGTGTGTGTGGGTGCGTGAGAGGTGCCGTGTGTGTGGGGGTGCGCGAAAGGTGTCGTGTGTGTGGGTTGCATGAGTGGCCAGTGCAGTGTGAGCGCAGGGGGGCTGGAGAGGGTGCACGAGTGGGGGAGACTTACCCCAGTGACTTACGACCTTCCCTGCTGGCTTCCCCATTGACTTTCTGGGGAAGCCGGCAGGGAAGGTAGCAAATGGTGATCACATGATCGCAGGGCCCTTAGCAGCTGGTCATAAGTGCAAATAGGTTGCCAAACACCCAGATAGCAATCATGTGACCGCGGGGGTGCTGGGATGGCCGGAACTCCGAGGACCGGTTGTAACCATCATTCGTTCAGCACTGTCGTAACTTGGAATGGTTGCTGACTGAATGGTTGTAGGTTGAGGACTACCTGTACTCAGATCTTATTCTATGTGCTTTAAAGCTTTTACCAGAAATTGAAGTCACAGACCTTCACACTTTAGATAATTATATAAAGTGCAGAAGCCAGCCAGATCCTGGTACTCAGTAGGGTTGCAGGAAAGGATGTAGGGACTCTATCAGAATGGACAGCCATGAAAACACAAGGATATATTTTTCAGGTTAAATATCACAGCAGGATCACATACTTGATTGTAGATTCAGTTGGTTTCAAAAGAATGCATATACAGAGGGTGATGGCTTTAAATTCAAGCAGTATGGCTTTATAGGCAGAGGTGTACATGGATTTGTATAGAAGCTTCCTTTGTTTTTGCGGGTTTAATCACCAGTAACATAATAAGTTGCAGCAGATGGCAGTACCTAGCCAACCTTGGCTGTTCTTGAAATAACTAAGGCATATAGGACCTGGTTGTGGCGTGGTGGCTCAGTGGGTAAGACGCCAGGCTTGTTGAAGATTGCAAGTTCGGAGGTTCGAATCCCTAGCCCTGCGTGCAGAGTGAGCTCCTGCACTAGCTCCAGCTCTTGCCAACCTAGCAATTCGAAAGCATGCAAATGCAAGTAGATGAATAGGTACCACTTCGGTGGGTAGGTAACAGCGTTCCGCGCGTGTCATGCAGCCACATGACCGTGGAAGCGTCTTCGGACAACGCTGGCTCTTTGGCTAACAAACGGAGATGAGCACCGGCCCCTAGAGTCGGACACGACTGCACAAATGTGCGGGGGGTACCTTTACCTTTACCTTTTTATAGGACCTGGTTAGTATTTGAATGGGACGCCATCAAGAAGTCACAAAGCTATAGGTTAGACTGGGAGGTCAAAAACACCTCCCAGAAGAAGGCAGAGACAAAACTTTTTGGTACGGTTGCCAAGATAGCGCCATAGCCATCATGTCTTTGTAATCACCAGCAATGAGCTCAAATTGAGATTACACCTTTTAATGTACTATAATTGAATCTTCTTGCTGACCACATCGACTCAGTTCCTAATTTCTAGCATGACGGGTAAGTGATACAAAGAACAGCAAGCCATGTACAGGAGTTGGTTAACACATTTTTCTCAAGCAATGCTCCATCCAAAGACATGTCTCTCCTCGAGTATTTCTGTTCAGGTTCCCATCTAAGTAAGTTGCTTGTAGGTTTAGGCTACCTCGTAGGTCAAAGGCACCTGGGGGTGGAAAGAAACCTCTAATTAATTAATATATTAATATTATAGTTTAATAAAGGCAACAATTTTTATAAAAGAAACCTAAAATATGACATCTTATGCATAAGAATGGTCTAAAAATTGGTTTCTTATGGGAAGGAAGGAAGGAAGGAAGGAAGGAAGGAAGGAAGGAAGGAAGGAAGGAAGGGCTGACTTATATGGGCCCAATTAGATAGCAGCACCTGATCAACTTTGGCTGATCTTGAAAAGCTAGGCTGCACTAGGCAGATGAGCCAACATCCTGAAAGAAAGTTCCTTGACAAACCATTTCTGTAGTGTTGCCAAGGAAACCACATGGATGTGTCCAAGAAGTTACCAGGAGTTGAGCTTGGCCTGAAGGAAGCTTTACCTTAGCTTATATACTTAGTTAGTACACATTTGGAAATTGTTACTGTGATTTAAACAAACACTACATCTCACCATGGGGGGAAGACCGTGTGCCAGGTCTGGTGAATGGCCAACTTAAGCTCACCCCTCTGACTTTTAAGGTTCCTATCTTTAACTTGATTTCAAGTATCACTTATGAATCTATGAGAAAGCCACTGTACCAAAAAGTGGTCCTTCAAATAACTCTGTTCCAAATATCTTGGACTTCCAAATGTTGGGAGAAAAAAGCGAAGTAATGGTCCTAGCATATGAGCCTTCCTCAAACAGAGCCAGCATGGTGTAGTGGTTGGTGTGCTGGGCTAGGAACAGGAAGACCCAGGTTCCAATCCTTCCTTAGGCATGGAAGGTACTGTAGCTGGGTGACCTTGGACCGTGACTACCTCTCAGCAAAAATAAGTGTAAGGCTCTGTGACAAGCCAGAAGAAAACCATCCCCCCCTTGTTGCATCATACATTGATATGTTTTGTGGTATGAACTAGATGAATGTCGTACAAACCAAGTGGACCCAACAACTAAGTGGGGCAAAACCTGGCACCTCCAGAATTCTCAGCCAGTTTGGTCAGCTCTCAAGGCAAGAGAGTTGAATTTGGGTATAGGAAGCTGGGCTGAGGTCTTCTTATCTTACTATTCATTCATTACATGGCCTTCTGTAGGACACTATCTTGGTCACAGTGCTTCATATGTGAATAGAATAGAACAGAATAGAACAGAACAGAACAGAACAGAACAGAACAGAACAGAACAGAACAGAACAGAACAGAATAGAATAGAATAGAATAGAATACTCTTTTGGCCAAGTATAGGCAAGGAATACTGAGGTCATGGAATAAGCAATTAACACAAAATCAGCCATAGCAAATGCATACACTTTTCATGATATTTGGAAGCCACACCTTTGGGTCAACTCCTCATGAAGCAGCATCCCCAAAGCAACTCCTTCTCCTTCTCCTTCTCCTTCTCCTTCTCCTTCTCCTTCTCCTTCTCCATTCCCATGGGCCCGGCCGCCCGTTCCCACTGGGGGCGTGCCAGGGCCGGTTGTAGGAGGGTTTTAACCAATAAAAAATCGTGTCGTTTCCTAAAAAATCGTGTCGTTTCCTTCTCCTTCTCCTTCTCCTTCTCCTTCTCCTTCTCCTTCTCCTTCTCCTTCTCCTTCTCCTTCAGTGCACAGCAGATACAGAAAAGAAATGTGTGAGAAAAGTGTTCTGAAACATACAGCCATCAGTTTTGTTCAAGGCAGGCAGCAACATGCATTGAACTGGCCAAGCAAATGTCAAATAAGGCTTCTCTAATTTGGGGGTGGGGTGTCACCACTAGGAAAGCTCTGTTTCTTGTGCTATCAATCCAACAGTTTTTACTTGTGGATAAATTAGTATACAAGCAATCTGATAAGAGACTGTTAATTACTGAAAATGAAAAACCCTTGCTGATTTACTGCAAATCACCTAGAGATCTATCAGTAGATCCTCATATAACTTCTGTCCAATTCCTTCTTGGTGGCTGTTACGATAAAGTTTTGCCATTTTTTTTAAAAAAAATGATAAGTCAGTACAACTTTATAAGCCTGATTTGCTTTCATTATCGAATGCAAACATAAAAGAAGCAAGACTGGGATCTGGAATTCCAGAATCCCTTTTAAGTAATTTCATGGTGACACCAGAGGCTTGGTTTTCTTTCTTTTCTTTTCTTTTTTGTAGAAATACACCCCAAGCTTAAAGAAATGTTCATTGTGGTTTCCATTATGGTCACATCCAGACTCCAATGCAGTTTATCTAAAGGCATTTAATCACCAATCAGCTTTTTATTACAATGTTCTAAAGTGAAGCCTCTGAGTTGAAACAATATTTTAGAGATTAGTATCAAAATGTCAGGCAGCAATATTAATCACCCAGATGTGTTCCAAGAGAGCAGGTACTTGGCAGGACAAATGAAATCCTTTTCTTTTCTGCTAGACTAGAGCATTCATAGGGTGACTGTCTTTCTTTTTCCTCCTTTGGAAGGTGATAAATCACAGGCTTTGTTAACAATTGTTAGAATCTGCCCAAGCAAATATCAGGGTCCCACGGATTGGAGGTTGGAGCTCCAGAGGTCCTTTTGGGAGGGAGGGTTAAAAAGTTCTGAAGAGTTCCATTTTTTCACCCCCCTCCATATTCTGAAGCAGTTCGCTATGAAGTCACAGAACCAAAAACATGAGAGAAAAAAATGAAACCTTGGGCAGTTCAGTTTGGAGCATTTTACACATGTGCACATGCATCCCAGCACACGGGGTCAGTAATCTTTTTCAGGCCTGTGCAGATATTTGGAACACTGAGAGTTTCGTGGATATTCTCCCTGAGTCACTGCCACGATGGGTGCCAGGAGTCACAAATGCTGCTCACCTTCTAGCTGAATCCCGCCTTTCTATAATCTCTGCTCCCTTTTTCTCAAGAGGCTGGCACATTTCCAAAACAGTCGCTAGACTGCAACCCCTCTCAATTTCCATTTTCTGAGAATGTCTGTGGAGCCTAAAGGTACTGCTGTAGGTTATGTTTGAATCTTCACTCCTCCATGCACTGATGATGTTACCTAGCTAGGTAATAAAACATCTTCAAGCAAGCTCAGAGGACACCAAGAACCCAATAAAAAATGTTTTAAACAGTTAAGTGGGGTGGCGAACTGGCATAAGGAGCCTGAAGGCACCTTGGTCTCTAAGAGCACCACAGAGACTAAGGTGAACTGGCCTAAAGGCACACAGCTCTCAAATGATCTGTTACTTGAGAATGATCTCAACTTTGAGAGCATTTACCTTGTTTTCAGCTGAGACGCCCTAGGATTTAAGCTGGGATTTGTCTGTTGAAGTATGTGCTGGATCGCTGTTATTCCAGGACCCTCCCAAGGTACAAAGTGTACAATTTATAGTGACTCCATCTGTCTGTGGATTGATGTGGATGAACACAAATTCACGTCTTCATCTCTTGCAAATTCACTTCTTCGTCTCTAGCAAATGCAGTCTAAATTAGGATTGCTTTTAAAACACTAGAAAACTGTTAGCTGAATATAAGATAGCTGAAATGAAAGCTGTCTGAAAACACTCTAAAAATTAGGTATCTCACAAGCTTGGTGTAGTAGCCTTCTTTCGAAATAGCATCTGCTAGATGCGCTCGGTATTATTAACTGCTCAGTTAATGTTCTATATGCAGCCTATTCTAGCACATTTGCATTGCAATGTCTGCCCAGAAATAAACCTCATTGAATTCAATCGTGTGCAATTCTAGATAACTCTGTAAAGGATGGTACTCTAAATCTTATTTCTGCAATGATAAACCAGGACAGCAAAAAAAAGAAAAATTACCCTTTCGGAATGGATCTGTGAAATTCTTGGTCAAGATTATTTACAACAGATTAATGACCCTTTACCAAGTCTCCTCTCCCTCTCTTGTACAACTATAAGCTACTTTTACTTTAGGTTAATTAGCCTTAGAGCCTCAAATTCCCAGGTCACAGTCGCACATTTCTCAACGTTGCACACTCTCGGACACCAGAAGGGGGGTGTCTACAGTTGCTCTTCATAAGCCAATATTGGGGACTATGGTGAAGGGGTTTTAAGAGGCAGCTGACCTATATGAGTCCCCATTGAACACCTTTTCTGCACTGGCAGATGGAGAAGGGAAGGCCTGCATGCTAAGGGCCCAGCAGGGTGTGGGCTGGTGTTGATTCCATTATGCAACGCCTGTGTTCACGTCCCAAACCAGGCGGCCCAAGGCGATGATTCCGAAGTAACTGTTCCGAAGTTATTCCAACAGGAGTGGGGGAAATGGCCTCGGCTGCCGACCTCCAGCTTCACCCCGCCCCGGAAAGAAGAAGGGCGGGTTTTGCATCCGAGGCGGCTGTCGCCACGCCGCCCAACTTTTCTTATCTCGGGTGCCAGACTTCGCGGCTCATTGCTCGAGCCATCTCCTAGACCCCCGCAGTCAACTCCGGGGAAGCATCGGAAGACTTGAAGCTTCCCTTTCCAAATGCTTTATTATTTGTCCGGGAGCCAAGGGCGACATCATTATTCATATTCATGGGATATTAATTGCTGCCGAGAAAGAAGAGGGGGCCAGAAAAGCAGCAAGGCAAGCGGGGCGGGGCGCGCGCGAGAGACAGAGAGAGAGAACGAGCCGAGGCGAAGCCAATCTTCCCTCTGTCTCCCGGCGCAAAGGGCGAGTTAACGCTTGGCCAGGGCATCCCTTTTCCACGCCCCGCGGTTCACGGCGAGGCGACCACCGTGAGCGCGGGCGGGTGCCCACGCGTGCGAGTGAGCGGGAGCCAGCGCGCGAGAGGGAGCCCCCTGGCGGCAGGGCACCGACTGCAGAGCGCCTCGGGAGGGCTCTGATTCGCCGCCAGTTTCAGGCGAGAGAGGCTGGGACGCCGCTCAAGTCTCACAGCTTCTTCCCTTCCTTCTCCTTCCAGCTGGAATGATTCGGACAGCGCTCTGGGCTCTGCCACCCAGCCACTTGCATTGCATCGCTTGGCTTCCCCCCCTTCCCCCTTCCACTCCTCCTCCCCGTTTCTTCCTTTTCTCTCCCTTCCCCCTAAAGAGATGATCGGCCCAGGTCTTTGCAGATAGATTTTATCGAAACTTAAAGAGCAGCCATCGCCGGGCACTCGCTAGCCAATAAGTCATTTTTAATAGAGACAAATCGCTCGGAACGCCGGGGCGGCGGCGGCGGCGGCGGCGGCGGCTACTGCTGGTGCCGCTGGCTGCTGCAAAGAGACGCGGGCTGGCGAGCAGGCGGGCGGTCCGGACAGCCTCAGGTCTCCTTCCTCTTGCAAGTTTCCTGCCACCGTGACCGTCCCCCGGGCGCCTCCCTTCCGCAAGCTGGCGGCACCTGTTTCCGCGGGACCCCTCTATCCAGATCATGGAGCAGCCGCGCCGTGGGGAGCCTTCCCGAGCCCCCGAGCCCGCGTAGTTGGCTTTGGTTGCTGTGCTGGTTTGCCTCCTATGGACTATTGCCGGAGATCGACGCCTGCTTTCGGACCCCACATGCAGTAGGTGGGCGCTCTTCTTTCCCCCCGCGAGCCTTCTTGGGGGCGGGGGGGGGGGCGACTGGAACGGCGGGGAGGTTTGGCGATCGCCAATGAGGCAAGAGGGTCGGGCGAGCCGGGGACAGAAGCGCGGCTTCGGAGCGCCGAAGGGGGGACGGATCGGTGGGAGGACGCGGGGTGTGTGTGCGCGCGCGCAAGAGGTTCTTTGGGCGCCCCTCAGGTGCGCGCCGCTGTCTCGAAACCTTTGCCTGGACCTTGAGCTTGGTCTCGGCCATGATCCGGGAGCCCAGGTTAATCGATTGGCTCCTCTCAGCCTCCCCCGCCGCTCTCCTCCTGATCCTTCTCCTCCACTTTCCGCGCCTGCCTGGCCGAGCGCGTAGCTTTCCTCCTGCCCTACGCGAAAGGTCGGGGTGGCGGCGAAAGATCTGATGGATGCCCCCTGTTAACACCCTCCTGGACAGCAATAGCGCTGAACATTAAAAAAAAAATCCTATTAAGCCCCTCACTCTGGAGCCAGCCCGCAACCAGTTAATTTGGCCCAAGGGAAAGCACTTCTTCTCCCGGCGCCCTCGCTAGGCGGACTCGTTCTCTTTGAGGCATCCCCTTCTTCCCCCTCGTCGGCCGGGTCTCTCTCCCCCCTCCCACTCAGCTCGGCGGCTAACCTGGTCTCGTGGTCATGGAGTTTATCCTTTCATTTTTGCCTAGGCTGGAGCGAGCTGGCCTGGCTCTCTAAAGTAGATGCCGGGTGGATCTATGGTTCTGGCGGAACAGAGAGGGAGCCCCAGCAGCGCGGAGGAAGTTTGAGCCGCGAGGATGCAGCCCACATATTGGTACGCGGTGCTTCTGCTGCAACCTGCGCTGTACCTGGTAAGTTTCCGCGCCTCTCGTTCCCCCTCTCCCCTCCTCTCCCAGCTGGGGTTGCCGGCGGGATAGCAGCAGAGGAGGCCTCGATCCTGGGGGAGACGCCTTACGCTCCAGACCAACTTCTTGCGTCCCGGGTGCCTCCGCCAGTCACGGACGCGCCTAGAGGCGGGGGGAGTTCGGCTCCGGCAACTTCAAGGCGAAGCTCCGGCTTGGGAGGGGCGCGATCTCTCTTGGGGAGTGTTCGCTTGGGGCGGGGGTCGCGCACCGGATGCTGGGCAGGGATATTGCAATCTTACTGATCAGGGTTTGTTTTTGTGCGGGAGACTCGGCGTGAGAAGGAAGAGCCCTCCGCAGCGTCCCTTGGAAAGACTGTGCCGGGGTGTGGTGGTGCTTCGGGAGCGTCTTCTGTAAAACTTTTTCCTCCCCGCGTTCCTCCAGTTGGGCGTGGAAGGTTCTGTTCGTTCACACGTGGGAGGGGGGGGGGCAAAACCACAGGACGGCTGAGGCGACGCACGGGATTGAGTCCCAAGGCCGTTCTGACGACTCCGCTGTCACCCTGATTCCCCGACCCCTCCCTCCGACGCACAGTCGGAAACTCTCTTCCCGATCTGGTGCCTTCCGAATGGGCTAAACTCCCATCGCTCCCAAACAACTGGCCATTCGCCTCATTAGCTGAGAATGATGGGAGCGGTAGGCTTGCCATCCAAGCTGGGGATGATGGGAGTTGTGGTTTGGCAATTCTGGGCGGGCGTGTTGGGAATTAGAACCCAGTACACGTGCCAGGAGCTAGGAATGAGAAGCTGATATTTGGGAGAAAGTATCTCCGTGTGGTCAGCTTCTTTGTCTCCCTGGCCCACCCCTCGGGGTCTTTAATGGTCCTCCGGACCGAGGGGAAGTATTTGTGGTTGCTCCAAGAAGTCCTGCCAATCGTTCTCCAATAGCGGGAATCATGGTTGTGGGAAAATAAAACCTTGTTGGTTATCCTTCCCCCGCCCACCACAGAATAAGATCTACTAATATAAACCATTCCGCTGTAAGCCCACCGAGCGACCCCCGTCAGCCTACTTTGAAAGTGCTCGGGAGTAACTCCCCTTTAAGATTGCCAGGGGCAGCGAGGCTGCAGCAGACGAATCCTTCCCTTTCCCGCGGATCCCATTCTCCACCCGGATCGAACGATCAAGCTGCATCACCAGAGCCCCGCCGTTCGGTTTCTTTCGGAAGCCATCGGTTTCCAGATCGGATGAACGACAGTACGAGGATTAGGCCGGACGGGAAAAAAAAAACCCGAGCAACAAGACCCGAAAGGACTTGAATGGAATTTCAGCCCAACAAGCAGAAACCTAACGAACCATTTTCCAGGGTAAGCCATTCTTCGGAAGCCTTACCCCCCCGCCTGTAATTGCAGGCTTTGGACGCTTGAGGGCGCTGTGCGCCAGTTTCAGCCTGGCTCGGGACATCTCGGGGGTAAACAGGTGAACACAGGGGCAACCCCTCCCGCTGGAAATCATCGCTCTTGGATGCTATCCACCTGCTCTTGCAACCTTCGCTCCCCCTTCCTTCCAAAGAAGGACCGGGTGCCACAGTTTAGAAGTCAAAACGTCTTGGAAAATGTTTTTCCTTTCCTTTTAATGAAAGACCAACACGCTTGCATTCTGGCGATCGCTACTCTACGCGGCGGTCAGGTGTGGATCCAAATAGAAGCGGAGAACTGGCCGGAGATTGGACGTTCCTCCAAGATTCGCAAAGTGGCGAGACTCGCGCTAGTGACGTCACTTGGGGCAATGACTGGAAGGGTTGATTGACTACGGACTCCTGAAAGGGTCATTTCCCCTTTGCATTTTTTACTTTTAATATTTTTTGGGGGAGGGGGGATTTTGTAGAGCCCTCGCTCTTCCTTGTGATTGTTGTAAACAGGGACAAGCAAAACTGCTGGACGGGTAGCCAGAGTCAAGATTCCTAAACTGCGCGAATTTTCTTCCTTTCGCCCGTTCTGTTGTTTGCTGGAACTTAAAAGAAGTCCTTATTGCAACATCAAGGGTGCAGGATTTATTCTAAATGTGCGGCAGGCTGAAAGCAAGCGCATCAATTCTCTTTTAATTGTAAACTGGGAGCATTTGAAAAGCATTCCGTACGCAAATTATGCTGATTCAATTACCGTTTAGTTACCGACTTCTTTACCTGAATGCCTTCAGCCCCCTCCCCCAAGCGGTGGAGACGGGAGGGGAGGAAAAAACAATTCCTGAAAACAATGCAAAATTTAACTGTTTGAATTTGAAAATGAGCCGGCGCTTTAGCCCTTTCTCGGCTCGGCCAGGGCTTCTGAATCCTTAGCCCAACTTTATGGTTCGTGTCCAAGTCGCCCGGTTTTCTAATCGCGCTCGAGTTCCTGGCTGGGTTTTCAGGGGGCCCTCCTGTAATCAGGTCGGCTGACAGCACTGAGCCACGAAGCTTTAATTAAACTCAGTAATTAAAGCATTAATGCGATGACACGAACCAGCACGGGGTAACGTTTTGTTGCCTGCTGCCTCTTCCTCCATGGAGGCCGAAGGGGACAGAACGGGCCGGAGCGAAGCAAAGAGGAGGGCTGGGGAAGAAACCCCGTTTTCGGTCCGAGTTCCGCTGGAGTGAAAGTCGTTTGAGGCGTGTAAACGAGAGGGAAGGCGGATCCGGTTCGAGGGCGTCTGCTGCCGGCCCGCAGCAGGAAGGGCAGGCTTGTCTTCGGCTGTTCAGGCGCAGAGCTCGGTTAGAAGCTCGGCTGGGCCGGAGCCCGTCCTTTCTCCGGTCTGTCGGCCTCGCACCCCTGTCTCCGGCCGCGGCTGTGGAGGTCCGAAAGGTGCGGGGCTGTATTCGCCCCACCAGTGTAACCACTCCTCCGCCTTAGCTAGGAACCGGCCGAGCTCCTCGCTGAAGTTACGGCGGCTCCCAAGGCCGGGAGCGGTTAGGACGGCGGGCACCTTTCTCGCCAATCTATGGATTAAAGCCAGGAACGGCTTCCGGGTGTCTTTGTTGGGCTTTCGAAGGGAATTCGGGAAATGACCTTACAAGTTTCCTCTGCTTCTCCCGCCCCGCTCCTTTCGGCCTAGTCCTCGGGAGTCTCTCAGCGCTGGCTTCTTCCGGATGATATCCTGAGACCTCAGGATCCCTCCTTTCTTTACACCGGGGAGCGATACATTAGGAGAACCCCTGGAGGGTTCGGGAGGCTTTCGTTAAAACAAGAAAAATCTTCCTTTCGCGGGCAAATCGCCACCCCATATTTAACATGTGCCAAAGAAACAATACAGACAATTGCCTAGGCTTACTGCAGATGAGCCGGTACACAGTTTCCCTTAACATTTCCCGTGGGGGAAGAAATGAGTTGTTAGAGGACTTGGAATCATTCCTAACCTGAAACTTGAATCTGATGTCATATCTGAAGCTTTTCCAGCAGGCTTCCAAGAATGTAGATTACATTTGTGGGTTGTATATAACATTGGACAAATATATACAGGACACTGTGAACTAAGACAATATAAAGTTCTGATAGGCAAAGAGTTTAATATATAAAATCATACATTACTTTTATAGACAGGTGTACAGTACAGACTCTGCATTATATATACATTCGCCCATTTACACATGTAAAGGCAAGAATATATATGTAAATATGTGCACGTATATTAACGCATTATTAAACACCTGTAATATCTATATCTATATCTATATCTATATCTCTATATATCTATATCTATATCTATCTATATCTATATACTGTAATATAGTGTACCTCTATTAAAGTTAGACAACCAAAATGCCCCCCCCAAACATGTATATTACTTAAAACTCAGTAAGGAAAGTTTGTTTAGGGTTGGAATGTGTGGCAACCAGTTACAATCCACCGGAAGACTGGAACTGACACAAGTAATCTCGAAGACGAATCTCGTTGGTTTCAATAGGATTCATTGCGTCCAAACCCACGACTTCGTGCCTCCGAAGGGGTCAGGGGAGAGACAAGGCAGAAGTAGAAATCGCAACTTGCAAACGGGTCTCTCCCCTCCAACATCGGTTTAAAGTTTTTTTCCTGAAGTCAGGGGGTACCTTCCACTTCGGCGCTGATCACAGTCAAATCTCCTTGCTTTTAAGCGCGGATTACGCCGGCGCGGGGAGTCTGCAGCTTCCGGCCTCGCTAGAGATTCCTCGCGCCCGGCTCCCTCGCAAAACGGGACGCGCGATCGAGGCAGGGGTCCCCTAAGACGCTGAAGTCGCCCAGCCATTCCCAACCTGGCGCCTGGGACCACAACCCCCATCACCCAAGTGAGATAGTGATGGGAATTGTCGTCCAGCCAGGCTGGAGGGCGCCAGGTTGGAAAAGCCTGGTCCATATTTGTGCAAGGCTACGTCGAAATATTTTCCCCGGTGGTTGTGGCGACGTGTATCCCCCTGAAGACGTTGAAAGCGCGCGGGGGATTGAGGAGTAGGTTGGATTTGTTTCGACCCGTCTGTCCGGTTTGATCGTGTGAGGCGCCGAGTCAGGAATTTTACTCTTAAATCGTCAAACTGTAGAGTTTGCTCACAGGAATTGAAGAAGGCGACACTTGCCCTTCCTTTCCTCCCTAGATTTATTTTAGGCATTTTTCCTCCTTTTTCTGAACTCTAGATTTGAAACAAATTGCTCTATAGCAGCACGCGGAGTTGGTGTGGGTGTGTACGGTCTAGTGTGTTTAGTAACAGCATTGCCCCTTGCACAATGTTCCGGGCTGAATTCCTTCGCAGCTCAGTCCACAGCGCCGTGAAGCAGACATTGACTTCGATGTTTAAATCCTAAACTTTCGCCCCTGACCTGATTATGCAGTAGCGAGCTTCGCTGTCGTCAATGGGACTGGCATTTTGAGATCAAATCCCGCGTTGACTTGGCAGCCAACTTCATGGTCTTCAGTGGAACACGTGTAAAGGCGCTAGGGATCGAAACTGTAACGTTAGAACGACTAATATTGCCGTTTGGCCTCCCTGAGTGGTTAACTTCGGTGCAAGCCAGTTGGCCTTATGAAGCTGGCGGTGGGTAATGGTGACATATCTTAAAAAATAATAATAATTCGGAGCCGCAACCAGGAACGGGTGCAAAACCATGGCTGAAACCCGATCAGTTTTCCTGAAAAAGCTTAGCTAGGTAGGGAGGTTGCATATTCCTTATTTCAAGAGCGAGAGTGTTTTTCTACTTATAGTAGTGCCATGAAGGTGTTCCACTGACTCTGTATTACACAGAAATACGTAGAGGATGACCAGGCGTGCTCGCTCGGTTCCATTGCTTCTGTGGTCCTTCACTAGCGGTCGAAAACCCCACCACTTCTTGCTATGTTGGTAAAAAAGAATGGCCCCATAAATAGGGTTGTCCGGATTTTGGCCTCCATCCTGTGTTCATAACACCTTGTTAGCTTCGTCGGAGGGACGCCGGTCTTTCAAACTAAGGACCCGGCGTGTCCTGGGTAACGGCAGGGCTGATATATCCCGAGGCCAATTACCTAAGGGAGGGGGCGTGACCACACCTTCCTACCTGCCTTCCTCAGATCACACCGCCCAAGAAGTCACCTGACCTGGCGTCCTCCGAAAGGGTCGGCGAGATGTTCCGAGGTCCCCCCCCCCCCGCACACCTTGAGGGCTATCCACACTAGCGATTCCTAGCATCCTCCCGCATCCGTAGAGCGATATATCACTAATCCGGATAGGTGACGGCAGGACGTTGCTAGAAATCGCTAGTGTGGATAGCCCGCTCGTGTAACCGAAGAAGGCCCGTGGGACTTGGATGCCATTGCTCCCAGACCGGTGCCTGTTGCTCAAGGCAAGGATGAGCTGTGGGCGTGACACCCACGGCTTCAGCTCCCTGTGGGAGATTGGGAGGGGGGGGGGAAGATTCGCTTTTTTGTTTTGTTTTGTTACGTGGCTTCGGATTCTAAGTTAGAGTAGCTTTATATTTTTTCAATCGATCCTCCCCCTCTCCCCCACTACGATTTCGGTGTCGTTGTTTTCTTCCCAGTTAAAGGGCAGAATTAGAGCCTCTCTTTTTTCCAAGCAAGCTAAGCATTTTCCGCAGGCTGCAGGGAAATTATTACCAACCGGGCCCCATTGTCCTCCACTAACCATTCCTTGCGAGGCTTTTTCAAAGAGTGCGGGTGGGTGGGTGGTGCGGGTGGGAGTGCTGAAAGCATTTGGCTATTATTTTACTGCCTTTTTCCTGTCCTCCTTTCTTTGAAGCGATTTGCTGTACTTTTGTAGATAGCCAGAGAAAGAGCAAAACAGCTGGCCGCGCACCCGCGGTCGTCACAATTGATTTTGTTTGTTTGTTTGTTTGGAAGGATAAATAAACAAAGGAACACCCCCCCCCCCCCAGTTGAATTTTTCTGCCTATAGAAAAATGGTAGCCCATGCAAAGGCTGCGTAGGATTCGAAGGGTGCTGCGAACAAGCGACCTATGGAGATAAACAAAAGTGTCTGCTGCTAGCTGTGTCCTGGGTGGACGTGTTGGGTACAGTCATACGCATCCACACACATATAGTGATGGTTTCTAATACAGCAATTGCTGGGAGGAAAACGGCGTGCGTTATAGGGTCCGCTTTGCGTTTCTGTGCAATCCACTTAGCGCAGGCTCCGCGGATTCCCAATGTCGTGTTTTTTTTACCCAACATAACACAGGTAGATTATTATGGCATATCTGGAGACCTCGCTGACACTCCAGACACGACCGTGGATTAAAGACCGCCGCTCACTCCCCTGGTGAGTCCCGTCAGCTCAGCTAATGAATCCTCTCCTGCCATTCAATTGCTTTTATCCTTCTTCTAATCCCGTAGACATTTTCCTGGGAGCAAGCCCCCTTGAATACAGCGCGGTTTCCTTTCGAGGAGATATGAATAAGATGCGCCCGGTTAGCCTTGCCCAATCTTCCCGTTCAATTCATTAGCGCCTTGTTTCTTAGCTCGCCGCGGCCGTTTTGTAGCATCCAGGAAGGTCAACGGGGATACCCACCTTCCCTCTGGTGTAGTTCTGCAAGCATTGGAGTCCCAGGAACTGCACTGGTCCCATCAAGGATCCAGGGAGCTCAAGGAAAGTTCGCCCTAAGGTAAAACTCCTTAGGGATAGAACCCAAACTTAGATAGGTCTACGGCTAAAGGACAACTTGCGGTGTCCAGGTCAGTTCAAATGGGATATATTGCAAATTCTGCTCCTTCTCTGCTCGCTTGCTTATACTCCTCTCTTTTTAAAATGAAGGGGTGTTTTTTTTTGTCTGTTTGCACTCTTGTTGATGCTCTTTCCCTTTCAAATCAGAAGAAACCCGGATATGCGCAAAGGCATTTAGGTGAGAAGGAAGTAGGCATTTTTTTTTCTTGCTGCGTCCAGTTTGCTAGTTGAACTCCCTCTCCCTTCGGCCTCAATAGCTTGTCTTGAATTTTGGAGGCGCGGGGGTGTGTGGAGTGGGGGGGTGTCTCTCCATCCACACAGCGGCTGGATTCCCATCTGGCGATTCTGGCAAATATTGTCGATCATCTTCATATTATTATAATACGAATTTTATCAGTATAAAATCGCCACTAGACCAGCGATGGCAAAGCAGGTTATCCTCACCCCCCCCCGCCCCTCGCTCCCTCGCTAGGAAGAGCCCGTTTCTCGAGGGAATCGAGCCCTGCTCATTCCCGTCCCTTTCCCCAGAATCGCTGTTCCTGTCCTCCTCTCCTCTCCGCGCTGCGACTGGGGCGAGCGGCGCCCGATGATTTCCCTCCCCCTGTAGTTTAACTCAGCCCGGGTTCGCGTAACTCAGCATTTAAAGCACCCCCTCGGGTGCTTGGTAAATAGGAGCTTTTAGCTATATTTTATGCTGTAGACTGACATGTTGACGAGTCTGCTTGGCGGGTTTCTACTTCTCTCCCCCCTCCCCCGTCTTCCCTCCCCTCCACCCTTTTTGCTAAATCTTGGCAAGCACTTTATCAAGGATAAAAAGGTTCTGCCGTAAGGATGTCACTCAAAAGTCGAATGGGTTACTTTTAATGAAAGTGCTCCCGCGATGAATATTGCCAGCCGTTTCCTGAGCAGGCTCTGTCAGATGGAAGGGAAGGAAGAAATGCTCGTCCTTCTCCCCTGAAAGATATCCCCACACTCATTTGCCAGCGGAGGCGACCCCGACCTTTCCGAGAACTGTTGGTGGGACGCGCAGGGCAGGTCGGCGCAGGAGGACGCCTTCTTGCACACAAGTAGCGCAGCGGGGCGATTTCTGCTGGAGGTGCAGAAGGGGCTAAACCATGATGTAGCTACACCTAATGTAGGTGTAAGGCTGAGTGAACCCAGCCAACGGTGTCCCATTCAGCTGTGATTAAACAAACCATGGCTTGGTAGGATGTATAATCCTTGTCTTTGCCTTTTTATGCTCTGATCCTGCCTGTCCATCCCAGGTGGTCCTTGCAAGTCCTTTATGATCACGACTGGTAGCAGGACTCCAAAATTTAGGGAAGTGAGAGACACACACAGCAGAAGGTGATGTTTCCAGACATACAGTTGTGCTGGCCTCCAAGCAGGGCAAAGCTTAGGAGGGGCTGGTATATGGGATAGCTGATCTTTATATACACACACACCTTATCTCAGGCTTATTTCTAAGTAAGGGTGGTGGGAAGGCCTTTACTGGATAAGGAAGGGTGTATTTTAAGTAAATTTAAAGATCTGCTTGCTGCAATTGACCCCTCACTTCAAAATGATCTAGGATCACACTACCCAGTACATGCCTCCGCAGAAGCAAATCTTACTGAATTCAGTGGGATTTATTCCCAGGCAACTGAAATATAGTATTGGAGCCTATAAAATATCTTACTATATGGGTCTGGATTGTATCCACAGCATAAATCTATTTAGGTTGAAGATGACCTCTGAAGGTTTGTCAACTTCTCTGGGGCCTGTAATCTTTTTTTTTTCTTACAATAAGTCTTCAGGGTTTTAGAAAACTACTACATGCTTCAGCTTCTCTGAGTTGTGAATTAAACTAAGTAATTACTCCAAAGCAGTCTTCTCCAACAAGGTACCCTCCAAATATTGGCTGGGAGATTCAGGAGAGCTGAAATCCAACACATCAGATTAGGATATTTAGTAGGATGTAGTGTAGATTGTAGGCTGGTATGCTTTTGGGTGAAGTAAGCAATAAACTTTAATGCAAGTGTGTTTAAGGTCACAGACTCTAATGGCATTAGAACTTCAGTTTCAAATAAAAGTAGCCAGAATTGCTGTTGGAACTTTTCCTGAAATCTATGAAACTTGTTTGCAAATATACTGGATCTGTTTAATGGCTTTACAGTGGGGCACTCTTACTTAGGCGGTTTATGGGTCTAGGTGAAAAAGGATCCTATTCAATATTAAATACCATCCATTACAAGAGTAGTGTGGGCAATGACATGACCCAGTGATATGGTCCAATGTAACAGTAATTTTGCCTTCTCTTATTTAGAGTTCTGAATGAATTTCAATGGATTGACTTCCAAGAAGTGCCTGAGAAGCCCAATCATAAAGCAATTGACTTGGAAGCAAGTGAATAGAAAACAAAGAGATGTAGCTGCATCTATTTCTGATACCCCAAAGCAAGTCCCATTGGCACTCATTGATTGAAGCTGCAAAGAAATATTCGCCACACATTCCCCTGTTGTACTACTATTGTCCTGGTCCCCATCACCCATGAAGAAAAAAAAGCCAACAGCAATGCAAATGCATCTAATCTGCACAGTGCTGCCTTTTGTTAGTGCAGACCTTAGTGGGGAATGATAGAATGCTCTTTCTCTGTTCAATTTTCTGGTTTTTCCAAATCTTCAGTGAGTCAGGGATTCTGTTCTCCCTCCAAAGTGACACCTCATCAAACTTTTGGACTGGTTATATTGGGAGTTGTCAGTAGTAAGATTGCCTTCTTCCTGTAGTTTCTCTCTCCCGAAGAGGGTTGATCACTCCCTTATCCACTTAAGAGCAGTAACAATACGTTCAAATCCAAACCAACTAGTCTGTTGTTAGCCACAGGGTGGAGTTCAGAATGTGGGGGAAACCCTGGATGTTGTCTAAGTTGGAACCTGGCAGCCAGTGAATCATACCTACACAGGTATACTCTTACACCTACACATGCTTCACTCTTGTTGTTAAGGAGGTCACCTTCTTTTTGTTGGTTTTCTCTTCTCTTCTCTGCCTGTACACCACATAACTGGAAACTAGGAAGAGCCTTTACTGTATTGTTTTTTTCTATTTATTTTTTCTTCTTTGTTCAGGGGTGCTTGAGGTAATTGGCCTAATAAAAGTGATTGCTCATGAAGATAAAACAAGACATAAAAAAGAGTGATACCTAATCTGATTTTAAAAAAATAAAAAGCAAATGTCTAAAGCTGAGTTTGGAGTCTAGAACAAATACATCTGCTCCCTTCCCAGTGGATTCTAGTTTTAAATAGCATCTAACAACTTTCTGCAGCCTTGAAGCTTCATATTCATCTGAGTATAAATGTTTGGATCCCTAGTTAGTGTGATCCTCAGAGTTATCTCCATTTAATGTACAGACCCATCTCCATTTATTGTACTAGTGTCAAGGTTGTGGACACAAATTATATGAATTCAAATATAGGTTTATCTTCAACAGTATATCTCTGGAAGACCTTTCAATAAAAATCTGAAGCTATTCTACTTACACAGTAAAACCTATATATGCACATTCTTGTTTTGTTTTGTTGCCATATAGAGTAAATGCCTCACCCAAAATGTCTTTCTGCTATAGGTAGACTGGGTGAGTAGATTTCCAAGGAAAGGTATTTATTTTACCTGGCACCACTTCAAAGATATGCCAAATATCTAATTTATAGGTAGATAACTTTTCATGTTATTCCATTCCAAGGCTTTGTCAGGTCTTATATGCACTTAGAAACATTGGAGAAATTGGCAAGCCTTAAAGTAGCGCGTGCATGCCTGCATGTGTGTTAATCACCAACACTGTCTCAAAGGCCAACTCTTTCTTGTGCATCTGTCTAGCCAGTCAGGAATATTTTATCAGTCTGACAAGGTTTCAAAGAGAGATAGAGAACCCTCTTAGCCCTTGGGAAAGGAGGAAGAACCTATATTCTATATCAGATTGATTCCTTTGTTTTTATCTGTAGGGTTGCTCTAGTTGAATTTTTCTTTTTTCATGCTTCTCTAAAGATAGAGTCTAAAGTAGTTTTTTAAAATAAAATCCAACCTGTTCATAGCTTGCTTTCCTGTCATCCCAACATAGCTGATCCAGTATACCTCGTATCCCATTTACTTTTCTGAGGGACTGAGTAGGAGTATCTGTCAAGTAGTTATTCCAGGACCACGGACAGCTACGGGGCTAGCTTTCCTCTGAAATTCTGATACAGTAGGAGCAAGGTGCCTCTTCAAGACCATGGACATAGTTTTAAGTATGTACTATTCTTGAAGGATCACAAGCATGTTGCATTCAGCCTCTCTACCTGTAGTACTGGCAACTTCTGTAATAAGGCATTCTAGCCCCTTGCACAGAAGGCCAGTTAAAAAGCAGTGCTCCAGCATGCAATCTCTTTCTTTGGAAACAAAGACAGCAAATAACTAAGATTGATGTCTCATTAATGATTGGTGGGATTTTAAGTGAAACAACTGGAATAAAATGTTTCTTTAAGGAAGATTTCTTTCAGGCTCCCTCAGGCTCCTTTCCCACACTTTCATTTTAACCAAAACACGTTCCTTTGGAATTTGTTTTTAAAGGTACTGGACAGGAGATAAGGAAAAAAACCAAGATAGACCCAGCCCTTTTAAAAACAGCCTCCACCAAACTTTCCAGTGTAAGCCACTTCATTTTCCAGGATCTCATCCCCTCCCTCCAAAAAAAGAGAAGAATTGCTGAAATTAAAAAGATCAACCAGAATCCACTTATTTTCTCCTTCTTTACCTGACTAGCTTGTGTTAAACATGAATAGATGGGATATTGGATTGATTTTGGATGAAATACCCCATTCAAACGTGGGAGAAAAGGCTGTGGGGATGCATAATTTTTGGCTTCTTCCTTTGAGTGGATTAAAACAAAGAAACAAACAAACAACAACAAAACTGTAATAGATTGGAAAGATTAACTTGGAAGGTTATTGACAATGAAACAGCCACAGAAGGCTGAAGGCAGAGTACATTCAATGACCTTCACCAAACGAAGTTAATGAGGGAGCTTTCTACTGAGCCTCTCACTAAATCAGCAACTAATAACAATAATTAATTAATTAACCCTGGCCTTTACATAAATAATGGTAACAAATCTCATTTGACTCCAAGCCAAACCTCAGGAATTATGCCACAAAGAAGCTGTTATAATCGACCAGCCATAGTGATGGAAATCAACACCACATTTAAGATGAGTGTTTGCCCAATTAACCTGAACATAAATGACTGTTTATCCCCCCCCCCATGCCATTCCAACCAGCATCCCCTTCCCCTGCTAAGTAAAACATAATCATTGACTTTGCCCCTCAATCACATAAATCCCCACTTAATATTGACAGAGATGTTCCCCAAGGGTTTTGCTCACCAAGAAGTGGTTGTCAATAAAATACAAGGAAGTTGACAAGGGGGCGTGTAGCTGGAAGAATGATGGGGATCCATGCAATAAAGAATGCAGGTGGAAAGACTGCCTTAAATCAGACTTATTCAAGCTCCTGTGAGGAATGTATATGGGGGTTGGAGGCAGTAAAGAGTGGAAGCTAAACCACTTCGAATGCTGTAGGCTTTTTATTCACACGATTTAGGGATTGTGAAATAAAGCTACTTGGGAAAGACAAAATTCAAGGCTTATCTTTGCTAGCCACCCTGTGCACTTTGCCATCTGTGAAATGGGTAGAAGAATGGCCTGCAGAGAAGAGGTGTCTGCTGTGCAGTTCAGTGCCTGGAAACTTACCAAACACTTTGAAGATTCAGAAAAAATATAGTTTAAGATAATCCCATCTTCCACCAAGAAGCTCAAGGTGGCCTATATCCTTGCAACAACCCTCAGATATCTGGGATAAGATTTGTTCAAGGACACGCAGGGAATCCTAGCATCTCCCAAATACAAGGATATATTTTGTTAAGCTCACCTTTCCTAGTGATAAATCCTGTGTAACTTTTTAGATATATAACCATTTTTCTGATGATCCCAATTATTCATTTTCATACAGAATGAACCTACAGGTACCGTGAACCAAGTTGGACAGGATTTGACTCTGAGTCTTTCTGCATTCCAGCACTTTGTTCCAAATTTCTCTAATTTAGCATCTCCCACATTTGCTTCATCATTTCCCAAACATTCACGCTGCTGGGGGTGATGTGTGGTGTAGCCCAATACATCTGGAGGCACCAGGTTGGAGAAGGTTGTTCTATTTGATAGGTTTTTCTTTTTTATTTCTTTATAGGTTTATATCCTGCCTTCTCTCCAGGGGTCTATCTTATTTTATCTTCACAAGAATACCCTTGTGGTTAGACTGAAAGAGAATTACTGGCCTGAAGTCAACCTGTGTGTTTCCATGGTTGAGAGGACAATCTTGAACCTGTGTCTCCCATCACAGTTGCTCTTCAAACTTAATTCCCTAAGTGGGGTAGGGTGGCAACCTTTACCTCAGAAGTGAGGCTGGCTCCTGTGGCATTCTAAACATTGCCAAGCTATGACTCCTAACAACCTCAAACAGTTTGGCCAATGGCAAAGGATGCCTGGGGGTGTAGCCCAGCAACATCGGAAAGGCTCCAGGTTCTTCAGACCTTCTTTATATGATTCCTATTTCTTTGTTTGGGGTAATCCATCCCTATTTTTGGCTCTTTCTAGATGGCACTTTGCATTGCTTTCTGTGGTATCTTGTGTTGGCAGGTTCCTTTTCACATGTAGATTGTATTTCTCATTGAGCAGGTCTGTCATTTAACAGGGGAAGCCTTTTCAGCCACTCCAGCTCCAGCTAGTTCCCCATTATGCTCCTTATTAGCGGCAGCAGCAACAGTGAAGAATGCAGCGGCTGCATTGCCTTGCTTTGAATCCCCTGCCTTAGCTGGCAAATTGGTCCTGCTTCCCCTTTCTAGGCTGAATAAGAGGGAAAGATGGTTGAAGAAGGAAACCGTTGGTGACTTGTCTCCCCTTCTTTTTCCCGCTGAATTTTGAATGTCATTTATAACGCCTATACTTCTGCATTATTTTGAGTGGCTATTTCCTAAAACTCTCCCCACTAGGGGAGGGAATATCTTGGACTTTGGGAATCTTTAGCAGCACATCCATTGCAGAAAAAGGATATCCAGGCTACATTGTCAACCACTGATTTCTGAAGGACAATGGAAATTGTGCAGAGGATCAGTAACTAAGATATGATCTGAAAGGAAGGCTCGTTTGGGAAAAAAAACTTCTGCAGCTCCATGGTAAGAGAAAACCTTTAGTTACTGAGTTAGTTTAAAGTAAAACAATTATGTATTGGGGTTTTTCAGGATTTAGTTTTGACAATGTGATAACTATATTGTCCTACTTATGAAGTGGTTGCTTTAGAGGTTTGATTTGATGCTTTAAGTCATTTTGTATTGATTTGATATTTCTTGTTGTATTGATATTTCATGTAAGGACTTTTGAATACTTATTTAAAAGATAGCATCAAAGCAATAGCTTTGAAGGGAAGGGAAGGCTCCTTCTCAAGAAAATTGTAGGCCTCTTCTCTACATTTTTTCAACATAGACAAAAGAAGAGAAAAGATAAACCTCTTGCGTTCTTACATGTGCTGTTATAAGGGGGAAGCATGGCACCTTAGTAAGTAGGAAGCAAGAAGAAAATTGTATACTCATGGATTGTCCCTGATGAGAGGTGCAGTATAGATGCAAGATTTGTTCACTGAATGGCCTTTGCTAAGTTGGTTCCTTATAGATATGTTGGAGCTGCAGTTCCCAGAATTCCTAGCCAATATGGCCAAGGACCATGTTGTAGCTGCAGAACTAGGATCCCTCCCCAGAGGTGTGAAATGGAGTGGTGATGCTAGCACCTATGTACTGTAGTTTAGTTAATGTTATTGTCGTAGAAAATCGTATCACTGAGGGTTAGTCCCGGTGCCTTTTCCCTGCTGCTGTGGAACCTACTGAGATGACAAGAATTACAGAGGTTTTTCTCCATGTTGTCTCTCCACTTATGCAAATACATTGGAGGTGATTTTCATGCTGGCTGAGAATTTTGGATACGAAGTTCAGAAAATCCGAAGAGCACCAAATTGAAGTAGTGGGGATTAAACCACCTTCACAGTCTCTTCCATCTCTATTTTTTTTTAAAAAACCGTTCTTTGATACATTCAGATATCAGGCTGATCACTAATTGGATGATTACAGTGCACTGTGTATGGTCGCTCTTAATTATGAGCT
This sequence comes from Charina bottae, assembly GCA_023362775.1. NCBI lineage: Eukaryota > Metazoa > Chordata > Lepidosauria > Squamata > Charinaidae > Charina > Charina bottae. The sequence goes on along the minus strand of JALMGJ010000007.1, from coordinate 39,805,341 downwards.
ATATATTTTGCTTACTGAGAAATAGAACCCAAAGAGTATTAACTGAGATTAGACTTTTCACTGATACCATGCTGGCATTTATTAGGTACAGTGGCTCCTAGTTTGTTTCCAGATCTAATGAAAAATGCTGGTCTAACCCATGAAGATTTAAAGCCTTTGGGATTAAGATGCTACACAAATCACCTTCCTCAGTATATGCTTATCTAAATTTTATGATGTGCTTTCGAAGACTCTGCTCTGTGTGCTTCTGCCAAGTGAAGTGAGCCAAGTGGTTATTAAGGATTCTTGGTAATGGCACCTTAGTTTTATTAGAAAACTCTCTGGAGAAGTTCACCTGATGCCTTCTTGTGCTTTACGCATTTGATAAAGACTTGGTTATTTCCCCAGACCTTTTAGACAGTACCTGAGCTCTCACTGTTTTAGAATGACTTTTAATCAAAGCTGTTCATTGTTCTTGTAGCTTCTTTAGAAGGATATACTCTTAATCCTACATTTTTATTGTTTGTTGCCTGAGTAATAGTTTCTTGTTTTGTTTTTTACATTTTATTTGTTTGCCTTAATATCTAAACTGCCCAAATATTTATTGATGGGCAGTCAGTAACAAATCAAGTCATATCACTTGGGGAAATAGAAGATTGGATTAGATGAACTTTTGGCCTAATCTAGCAGCACAATTTTGATAATGTTATGTTAAATCTAATTATTCCAGTGAACACAAAAGCACTGGGGAAATAGACAGGCATTTGGAACAGGTTATCATGTTTTGTGAAAATATTTTTCAAATTCAGTGCATTAGTGATGGTATCTAGGCTCTTGTTGTTGTACTATATTGATGATTCCATTCAAAACATCTTAAATAAGCATGGTCCAACTTGGAAGGTCAAGTAACCAAAGTTCTAAAAAACGATGATCACCTAACTATTTTGATTTTCAAAGTTTAATTGTGAGAATGCCTGCTCAATCTACTTTGTATGGAACATCTGAATACAAATCAAGCTGCTTTGCATGGGTTTAAGATGGTTTCAAATAGATGTTAAAAGCAGCACAATATGATCAGTAAGCCTCACACAGAGAACTATAGGGCACTACTGTGGTGATGATGTCATTACATGGCATGACATTAAGCTTCTGGCCCAGGACTGGAATATACCAAAGGCTAACCAAGGTTGGAATATTATACTACTTACCTGAAAATAACTATCACTAGGACAGGACAATAGGACAATCCCAATGGGACTGATTTCTGAGAAAATATATAGAATTGGGCTTAAATTTAATGCTAGTCCATAAACTTTTCTTTCCCAGCCCAAGGTCTCAAAGTTTGGTCCAAAATCTTGTTTGGAGCATTATTTCCACCTATTTCCCAGTTAACCAAGTGCCATTGAATTAGTTTTCCCCTAGCAAATGTTTGGCCAAATGCCCACCATCTTGACCAGTCCCTGATGATAATCCATAGATCTTCTAAGGACTTTCCAGTGATCTCCTTCATTCTGTTCATCTACTTTGCCTACTATTTCCCCTTTTCTACTATATTCAACCTTGCCAAGCACAATGATTTTTCCTAGTTCATCATCTACTCATTCCACATACCCAAAGAAAGTGAATTTCTGCTTGCTAGAATCATCAGTCATTGCCTCCAAGGAGCAGTGGTTTTTTGTTTTATTCTGAATCAACGGATTGGTTCTTCTTGCTGTCCTTGGTACTCAGTGTCAGTTTCCAGATTCATAATCTGAATATGTCTATCCTTTTTCTCCTGTTGTTTCTCAATGTCCAGTTTTCACAGCTGTTCATTACCACTGCATAGATAAAAAGACTAAATGGCTAATTTCTCAATTCTGATATGTCAAATTATTGTGACCATTTGATTTTCTAACTAAGGTGAGCAATGAGTTTTTAGAGCTATACAGAAATTATTTGCAGCAATTTGGTGACATCAATAAACAAGATTCATTTAAAGACATGCTTTGTTAAAGACTCAATTTAAAATCTTTATTTAATGAATGAATTATCTTGATTTATCTGTTTTTTCTCTTGCTCTAATTTGGACTGTGCTGTACTGTCATGTTTTCAATATATGCTTAATTAGTAAACATGGGATCCAACCAACAAATTGTTGAAATCCATTTGAATTTTTCATTGATTTCTGTGGTTCAGCTCATGTTTTAAGTTCTATCAATTCAGTTCTGGAAATGGTGTGCTGAACATGCATGTTGTCATGTGTGACAATGATGTATATGCTATATTTTACCATGTTTACAATAGTAAGAAATTTCCTGCAGTACATACCTATATCTTGATGGAGAAAAGACAGAAAGCATATGCTTTCCTCCATAGAAATCATAATCCTATGAAACTTATTCCATGGAAAATCTCTCAAACATATATACATATAGATCAGAAAGAAGGTCTATACCAGTGTTTCTCAGCCTTGGCAACTTTAAGTTATGTGGACTTCAACTCCCAGAATTCCCCAGGCAGTCATGCTGGGAATTGGAGTCCACACGTCTTAAAGTTGCCAAGGTTGAGAAACACTGGTCTATACAGTATGCAGATATAGACTTTTTACCTATATATGTAAAATGAAACAAGCAAAGAGATAGCTTGCCAGAAAGATTTCCATTTACTGTATATCTGCAACTGGAGTTTTACAATTTTCCCTAAAACAAAATTGATTCTTTACTTTTTTTAAAATTCTAGTAATATATTCCAGTAAACTCAACTACAGATCAATGTTCTCTTGCATGCAGTTAATGACTGACAGAAGGAAGAGTGGGGGCCCAACTACTGGCCTGTTAGTGTATATCTCCAATGTCTCTTTCCTCCAGCTATCCATGCATTGAAAAGATCTGTCTGTAGAGGGCAGCGTTCTCTATGCATGTGGGCTTCTTCCACCTCATGGCAGCTACATAGCATTCTGTTCTCCATATTTATCAATCCAGTCAGTGCATACATAATGAGAGGTAGGTGAGGGGGAAGTGCCACAACTTCAAGGTACGTAGGCACAGGGCTGTCAGGTGGGTTGAATTTAATACTATGCTGAAATCAATATTTCTGAAAAGTTATTTTCTGCTGTAAAAAAGACATGTTTTTAAGACCTTAGTCTTAAGATGCTTGAGAATTTCTTTGAAATTTCTCTTACAGTTGGTTTTGAACTTTTGGGAGGTGGTGGGAGGTGCTACTGCTGTTGCACTTCTTTCCTGACTGCCCACCCTAATTTGAGAAAACCCCAGTGAGACACGTTTCTTCATGTTGTCTTCCCTTGAACTGTCAGAAACCAGGAAGCTAGGACTATTGGAGATATAATTGTACAGTGAACAACAGGACATTTACACACACACCACCCTGCCACTTCATAGCTAAATAAGGGCAAGCCCACCCCACCAATAAGGATTTTTTTCAAAATAATCTTCACAGTCAACAGTAACATTTTAAAAGAAATTTCTGTTTCATCAGATTAAATGAAAATATCTAGAAAAAAAATGCAGAATAATTTTTCAACACAGTACAGTAAAGCATAAATTAATCTCTTTTAGCACTGATTTTAGTCAAATTCTTACTAGAACCAGAACGACACTTTAATGCATGTCTATCTGTGGTTTTAATTATTAAGTAGGAATTACTTTTGATGGAAACCTGTTTGCTCCTGTCACAGTGTTTATGATTACATGTATTTTAAAAAGTTACAGTTGATGGAACTGGTCATAAAACAAGTCTTCTCTATTTGTGAACCAGGTTATATGCAGTTAATAGTTTACCTTACATATTTACAATCACACCCAGAATGTCAGAAATCTTTTTATAACAATCTATATATTTTAAAATAAGTGCAAAGCAAAACTTGTCTATTCAGTTTTACATTTAATCAATAGCCATAAACTAAATTGTGATGTGTTAATGATCAGACTTCACAATCAGTCATTTATAGGATCACTAATAGTTGCTTTTAAGGGCGTGGTGGCTCAGTGGGTAAGACGCCAGGCTTGTCGATCGGAAGATCGCAAGTTCGGAGGTTCGAATCCCTAGCCCTGCGTGCGGAGTGAGCTCCCGCACTAGCTCCAGCTCTTGCCAACCTAGCAATTCGAAAGCATGCAAATGCAAGTAGATTAATAGGTACCACTTCGGTGGGTAGGTAACAGCGTTCCGTGCGCGTCATGCGGCCACATGACCGTGGAAGTGTCTTCGGACAACGCTGGCTTTTCGGCTAACAAACGGAGATGAGCACCGACCCCTAGAGTCGGACACGACTGCACAAATGTGCGGGGGGAACCTTTACCTTTTTAATAGTTGCTTTGGAACATGTTATATATACACACACATATGTATGTATGTGTATACATACATACACATACATATATACTGCCAAACTGGAGTATAACATGTATTTTTACAGGCATAATGTTAATATGTTTCATAGTTTAAAATGAGGAAATACAAGGGTTGATTTCATAGATTTTACAGAAGTACTAGAAACAGAATAAAAAGATAATACTGTTAATCATATGGCAACATTAGTATGCATGTTCTTAAAAGTCATACTCTTTTTAAAGCATGGTTTCAGTTCAGAAAGTCAGATGATTGTTTGATATGTTTCAGAACATTTTAGCAAAGGTTTTCACAGGTATAATGACCTGGGATTAACTGATTTCCTAGGATATTTGCTGCAATCCCTAGGATTAAAAAATCCTCCTGCATATATTGGGGTGGATAGCAATGCTAACTTCTTCTAGCTGCCAAAACACTTAATAAAAATCTCAACTTTATATGTTTGGTAGTGAATGTATATAAACTTTGGGCCAGTCATCTTCTCTCCACCTCACAATGTCCCTGTATGGATATAAATTGAGGTGGAACCTCCATATATACTTCCACAGGTAAAAAGGTAAAGGTTCCCCCTGCACATTTGTGCAGTCGTGTCCGACTCTAGGGGCCGGTGCTCATCTCTGTTTGTTAGCCGAAGAGCCAGCGTTGTCCGAAGACGCTTCTGCGGTCATGTGGCCGCATGACACACGCAGAACGCTGTTACCTACCCACCGAAGTGGTACCTATTAATCTACTTGCATTTGCATGCTTTCGAATTGCTAGGTTGGCAAGAGCTGGGGCTAGTGCGGGTGCTCACTCCGCACGCAGGGCTAGGGATTCGAACCTCCGAACTTGCGATCTTCCGATCGACAAGCCTGGCGTCTTACCCGCTGAGCCACCACCCCCTTCCACAGGTAAAGGCAGGCTAAAAATGGTATGTTACAAGAACAGCAATATTAAAAAGTCCTACTGAATCATGTCAAATGCCCAACTAGTCCAGCATTCAGCATCACATAATGGCCAACCAGGGGCTTTGAGGGAGCTAGGAAACATAGTTAAGAGGAGATGGCCCTCTTCCATGATTTCTCCCTAGCAGTGCTCTGTTAAAGGTATGTTGCCTGTGATTCAGGAAGTAGCCTGCAGTCATTAAGATTACTAGCCATTTAAGGCACATAAATTGATGCCACAAAAGAAATAGATTCAGTTCTGGTTGTTAGCTTCCAAGATTGTTATTAACAAGCGCTAGAAGACTAACGTGCATCTTGCACTGGATCAGGGAGGGAAATTGTTTTGGCTTTGAAAAGAGCTTTGAAAAACTCTTCAATGAACAATAGATTTATTCAAATCTGGCCACATGTTATTAAGTATATTACTATAACAGTGGTTTTCCTAATATATTACCTTTGTCTTTACAAATGTAATTCTGGGTTAGAAATAATGATCATGGGTGTTTAATATATTTCTCCTTAAGGGATTCATCTCTTTCCCCCTCTCTCATTCCATATGCATTTACACATAAACATACACACATGTTATTCTTTTTCCTTTTATTTTTTATTCTAGATTTATTGAACTTTCTACTCTATTTTTTAAATCTTGGTTTTGGTGTTTGGTTTTTCCCCCCCAGTAAGAATTAAAACCAAATAAAAAACAAACTCAGATATAGCAACTGAGAGCTTGATCCTCCATGAATATGATAGCTAAAAGATATCAAAACTGGTGGTCCTCACTAAGGGTGATGATTAGTCTAACGTGGAAGAGATAGATCAGAAAAGTTATAGTAGGTAATTAAATTTTTTTGACTTGGCATTGGCATTTGCACTGTATCAGCCATGTGTCAATACACTGCATATATCTTATTTGGTAGAATGCAGGAAATATTACATTGGCTTGCAGGGTTGTCTTTGGATTAGAGATCCAGCTTGCATGGAATGGCATAAGCATGCTTGGAGTAAAATTAAGCACTTCCATAGGGCCTGTGGGCGTGGTGGCTCAGCGGGTAAGATGCCAGGCTTGTTGATTGGAAGATTGCAAGTTCGGAGGTTTGAATCCCTAGCCCCACGTGACGGAGTGAGCTCCCGCACTAGCTCCAGCTCTTGCCGACCTAGCAATTTGAAAGCATGCAAATGCAAGTAGATCAATAGGTACCACTTCGGTGGGCAGGTAACAGTGTTCCGCGCGCGTCATGCGGCCACATGACCGTGGAAGCATCTTCGGACAACGCTGGCTCTTCGGCTAACAAACGGAGATGAGCACCGGCCCCTAGAGTCGGACACGACTGCACAAATGTGCGGGGGTAACCTTTACCTTTTTATAGTGCCTGTGGCATATTAGCAAAAATGTGACAAAACTGATATTGTCCTTATGGTTAGCAGGAAATATTGAATGCGGCAGATTATGAATAAGGTTGATAACCAAGTGTATACCTTCTCTATATTTCAAAAAGCATTATATGAAAGCTTTGATTGACCAAATATGATGGGTAATAGAAGTCAATATCTGTGGCCCATCTGATGACAATGATGACATATAGATCATTGTGACTTGCAATATAAGGGGAGCAAATGGAAGGAACATTGATTTATCATATTATTTATTTATGGTTTTCTAAAGTGCTTCACTCCAAAAGGTTCTAACGAATGAAGTGAAATGAAAGAAAAACAGCTATGTTGTGTGTCTAGGAAACTAAGAGAAAGGATGCTTGGTGAAACGAAGAATCAAAAGATGCTGTGGATGAAAAAAAATGCATTTCAGAGAACTTAAAAATAGATAAACGTTTATGAAAATAAAAAGATGAACTGACTGAGGATGACATTAAAGTGAGGGAATGTAGGAAAAAGTACTTTAGAGATTTGTATACGAAATACGAGAGCCAGTTTGGTGTAGCGGTTGAGGCACAGGCTAGAGACCATGAGTTCTAGTCCTGCCTTAGGCATGAAGCCAGCTGGATGACTTTCAGCCGGTTACTCTCTCTTAGCTCTAGGAAGCAGGCAATGGCAAACAACTTCTGAAAATCTTGGCAAGAAAACTGCAGGGACTAGTCCAGGCAGTCGCCAGGAGTCAAAAGTAACTTGAAAGCACAGATATATACACACAAAGGGGTATTAGAGTGATATGTTGAAGAGTAGAACTGTAACAATGCTTTAAATGTTAGTGTTCAAGAAAAAATAAGTAAAAAGGAAGTCATAAATGCTGTGAGAATGTTGAAAAATAGTAGGGCTGCAGGAATAGGTAGTATAGCTGCAGAAATGTTGAAATATGGACATGGTTTGCTTACAGAGTGGCTATAGCAGCATCTGAGCTTGAGGACTGAAAGAATACAGTTGTTGTCCCTCTATACTTGTACACGTTGGAAAGTGTGCCTGAGAAGAGGTCTGGCAGAATTCTGATCAAAAGGTTACAAGAGGGGAAAAGAAGCAAAATTTGGAAAGTGCAGTATAGCTTTCTGCTGGGCTGGTGGTATGAAACACTGGTGCCTGTTGTTCAGCAGTCACTGAAAATGACTGAATGTGAGAAAGAATGCTTCTTGTATGTGTGTTGATTTAGAAAAAAGCATATAATAAAGTGAATAGACTTGGACTATGGAATGTTTTACATAAATTTGGAGTTGAAGGCTGGTTGCTGAATGAGCGATATTCGATGGAAGTATGATCTATGAGAATAAATGGAATTTTAGCAAATAGTTCAACACTGAGTAGGGCTCAAGACTAGAATATGTGATATCCTTGGTTGTTTGATATTTTTGTGGATTGATGTACAAGAATATCTGTGATGACCTTAAAAGTTGCAGATGCGAATGTACCGTCAACTTCTGTCTACGGATGATGCTGGGTTGTTGGTTGTGAACCAAAACACTTTGCAGCAAATGTTAAAGACATCGATGCAGCAAGAAATATGGGTCTGAACAGTAATGTATCAAAAATAAAGGCAGCTGGGTTTGACAGGAAAAATGAAATGAATGACTGCAAGTTATACATGAATGACAAAAGACTAGAGCAATTAGATGTATTCATATATGTTCGTAAAGTGTTTACTAAAGAAAGGGAAATGGATGGGCAAGTTTTAAGATATCAGATATTTGTAGAAAGTATATGGTGGTCTGTTGCTAGGATGTAATGTTTGATAAAAGAATTGAAAATGGTTGTGTATAAGTTGGTAACTTGTATGGATAAGTTTCATAAACTCATTCTGATTATTGATTGATTGACTAACAATCAATGGAGATGTGTAAGGTGTTCCCATTTGTTATAGTCCCAATCAGTGCCAGTAACATTTGTAAGAAAAACTTCATTGGATAAACAAAATGACTTTGCCCCCTCACCACGCCAGTATTAGCAGAGAGTCCCTGGCACACAATTTATCTTACCCACTTGATTGTTCTTTATAGAAATGGAAGTCTGGGCTGCATTGCATCATGATAACATATGATTTTGGTTCTGGAGGCTTGTCAAAGTCCCAGTGATAAATTTACAGATTTATGTATAAATGCCAAAAATGTTTTATTCCTATTCTCTATGTTGACTTTAAGAGAGTGATTTGTAAACTTAATTACTTTGCATGTTACATAATTTATTAGAATGTAATCTAGCAATGTGCAGTACGTAGTCTCATTTTAAGAATGGCTTGAGGGACATTTAGTTAGTTATTTATAGCATCTTTGCCCAAAGGCCCCCAAAGTAAGTTGTGAATGCTCAGTAATAAGGCATTCTATTTGTTCATATTTATAATCTAAAAGACGTGACATACAAGGAAAAAAGGATGGAGACAGAGGAGGGAAAAGCAAACATTAGTTTTTAATATAGTACTATGCATATCACTGTACATATGATATGAAAGTGCAACTGTGATGGACAAAGAAAATGCATTATCCACCAAATAATTTCTTGGCTGGGAATTCTGAGAGTTGTGGCCACAGCACATCTGAAAATACCAAGAGGGAAAAGTATGCACAGGCAATAATTGATTGGGTTTAAAATAGCTTCTATGTCTTATGGCAGGGTTCCTTAACCTCTGCCATTTTAAGATGCGTGGACGTCAACTCCCAGAATACTCCAGCCAGCAATGCTGGCTGGAGTATTCTGGGAGTTGAAGTCCACGCATCTTAAAATGGCTGAGGTTGAGGAACCCTGTCTTATGGTATTTAGCTTGGTTGATCATAAAAAGCTTAGCAAGGTCAGTTAAGACCAAATCGGGTAGAAATATTGATTATGCTAAGTGTCCTGTAGAGTAGGTCCAAAATCCTGCTTTATTATCAGAGATTCTGATAATCTATCTGTTTTAGTTGTGAGAATGTTAGACTGAGCCTGGAAGACCTGGGGTTGAATTCCGGCCCTGGTGACAAAGCTTAGTGGGTGACTGAGACTGTCACTTTCTCTCAGCCCATTCTAACCTAGTGGACAAGGCTGCTGTGGAAATAAAAGAGGGGTCACTATATTGGATTCCATGAAGAGAAAGTCTACTCACTGTGAGATCAAATGAACTAAAATGTCATGTATATAGTACTTAGTCTGGTAAATACTATCTAAGTACGAATAATAAATATAATACATTCCAGAGGGCCTTAAAGACCTTGCTTTTCTCTCAAGCTTTGGGCTAGGGTGGTTGGAACTCCTGGTTTGGTGTATGAGATGTTTGTTGTTGGCCAGAATTGCCATCTTGTCTACTGTTATGTGCTTCGTTTTTTGATTGTATATTTGTTTGGGTTTTTTTTGCGGTGAGCCACTCAGAGTTGATTGGAATCAGGCGGCACCTAAGCTGAATAAAGCAAACTATCAAATAAATAAATAAAGAGAAATCAATAAATAAAACATGGGAGTTCTTCCATGATCCTCACAACACATAGAACATATATTTTCCCTTTCATTCCTTTCATTCCTTTGACTTTTCCTAACCTGGTTTGAAACTCTTTAAGCTCATATGTTAATTTTCTTTGCTGAGCAACTGGCATTAGCATGGGGAGAATCTGGGCCACGCTAAGAACAGAATGAGCTATGGAATGATGGGGTTACCTGGCTGAATGTTTTTTGGGGGGTGTAGATATGAAATTCAACACCATTCTTGTTTTAAATGTGAACGAGGTAAATTTTGTTATAAAGAACAAATGCAGCTGTCTAATCATCTCTTATTATCAAGCTTTTCTAAATTATTCTTTATAGATATACTGTATATCACACCCTATTTGCTTATTTAGCTCTCCTTAGTTTTCTCTGCTGGTGTTCATATCTAAATGGTATGAGGGATGAGGCTGTGATCTGATCTGTGCAAGTGCTGTTCTGCAATATTTCTGGAGGGGGGCATCACCAGAAGATATAAAAAAAGTCAGAATGCAAACATGCAATCGAAACGCACGTGTGACACATGTGAAAAAGAAGTGGGGCTTCAATAATACAGGCACAGCTCTCAGCTTGACTTTTTTTGATCCCTTCTGCAGATTTGCCTGTTTCTGGAAACACTGGGTTTAATAGAGGTTTCACAAGCCACCAGAGTTTACTGTAATGCGATGGATGGGATTAATTGCATGAATCTGCCTCACTTCATCAATAAAATATTGCAGTCTACAATAATTCTTATTCAAAATCCTTGTTAGAATACAAGTAGCATAGCAGTCCTCCTCAACTTGGGTTGCTCTTGGGTTGATTTGATTCTAGTTCCAATTATCATAAGCCATATTAGCTTGGGCCAATGAGAATTTTACCACTGGGAGTTGGACAGCATCTAAATGTAATAGATGATGATGATGATAATTTTTAGTCAGTAACATCTGGAGAAACTTAGACTGGGGAAAACTAGACTAGCATCAGATTATAGAACAAGAGTGGGATTCGATTATGTCCTATTGCAGGATGGTGGTGGACTACCTACAGATAGCTACTAGAAGCCCAGCCAGGATAACCAATGGTGATAAATGATGGGAGATAAATGTTTGACAAAATCTTGAAGGTCCAAAGTTCATACCCTTGGTATAGGACATAATAGGATTCTTCTTCAGCTGGAGAATGAAAAGAGATCATTTGCATCACTGTTGAACTCAAGACCAGAGGATAGGAATGATTCTGCTTCATTTCAATTTTGTAACGCATACGACCTTGAAAAAGCCTTGCTATGCTTAGAGAGGGATGTGGGGTGTTAGAAACTTTAAGTATTCTTTTCTGAAGCAGTATAATCTCTCACCTTTATGTGGATGTAAAAACGTAAATAAAACTGCTGGAGGTAAACGATATATTTGAAGGTCACACTGGCATCCTCCATAAAAAGACCCAGATATACCATCTGATTCATCAGTGCCTGAACAGACAATAAGGCAGTCTATTGCTCTCTAGTAATCTTTTTCTAAGCACTTTATGGCCAATATTTATGTCCCTAGTTTCTAGTTTGGGAAATAAGAAATCTGAAATAAACCTTTAAGAACTTCATTGTAGGTATATTTATATCCTGACTTACCAGTGTATCAAGCAATGAACTTTATAAAATGCCAAGCCTTCCTGGATTACATTTTCTTAGTTGCAAAATGGCAGTACAGAATATTTGTAGAGATAGGAGGAACAGCTTTTGAAAACTCTGGAGCAATTTTTCCTAGACTTTAAAAGAAAGAAAAGCTTCAGTATCCTTATCCTTTATTCTCTCTTGCACCATCACCACAGCAAAATAGACCCTTTCATTTTGCTATTCTTTTCTATTACTGAACAAAAGCAGACATGTTTCCACAGGTAAAATTTACATTTCTCTAAATTGCTAAGCAAATGCCTCCAGGATATTTTGGATTCATAATTTATAAAACTTGCATGTTTAATTTTAAGGGAAACCACATAGATCCATGATTTTGTGTTTCACCTCAGCTTTCAGGGGGCTCTAGGGACGAGTAAACCTGGACTCCACTCATTTCTCCCTTTTACATTGACACTAATAGTCTAATGCAGAGCTTTCCAAACTGTGTGTCGGGACACGTTAGTGTGTCGGCTGCAGTGTCTGGGTGTGTCGTGGCTGCTGCTGCCTCCGAACCCTGCCAGGATTCCATGCAGGTCCTAGTGCCTGCCTTGTGCCTTGCTGCCTCCAAACCTGCCCTGCCAGGATTCCACGCAGGTCCTAGTGCCTGCCTTGTGCCCTGCTGTAAGAGTGTGTCGCGAAATGATGCATGTCTAAAAAGTGTGTCACTGACATGAAAAGTTTGGAAAGCTCTGGTCTAATGGATTCTTTAGACCTCAAATACATGTCCTCCAGATATATTGGACTGTACTTCACATCATCCCAAGATAGCACATAATCTATACTAGTTGAGGGTGGTAGGAGGTATAATCAAATACATTTTGAACGTGTCCATGAAGTCACCATGAGTTGAGTTTGTCTTGAAGGAGACGTTCCCTTATTGAAAAAAAATGTTGTCAAAAGCTCTTAATCTAAACAAATAAGTTGAGAACAAATTTTCTACAAATCACAATAACAGGGCTTTCCGGTTTCATTAACAAGATAAAGTAATAACACTCATTACTTTATCTCCATTAGCATTATTCTTGCTCCGTTAATAACATTCTTTGCCATCCTTTCTTTTTCCTGCAGATTAGCTGTTCTAGAGCAGAAAGGGCAAGCTTTTTATGGCTATGGACATAAAAGATTTTTTTTGAATGGCTAGGGACCATGGTGGGTGGAGTGCTGATGCAAAGTGAATGGGGCCAGAATTATCTGGATTTGTTTTCTTGGGCATTGGGAAATAATATTTTTATTGTTTTGTTTTGTTTTGTTTTGTTGTTTTATATTTTATTTTATTTTATTTTATTTTATTTTATTTTATTTTATTTTATATTTTTTTTTATTTTATTATTTTATTTTATTTTATTTTATTTTATTTTATTTTATTTTATTTTATTTTATTTTATTATTTTATTTTATTTTATTATTTTATTATTTTATTTTATTTTATTATTTTATTTTATTTTATTATTTTATTTTATTTTATTTTATTTTATTATTTTATTATTTTATTTTTTTTATTTTTTTATTTTATTTTATTATTTTATTTTATTTTATTTTATTTTATTTATTTTATTTTATTTTATTGTTTTATTTTATATTTTATTATTCTATTCTATTCTATTCTATTCTATTCTATTCTATTCTATTCTTTTCTTTTCTTTTCTTTTCTTTTCTTTTCTTTTCTTTTCTTTTCTTTTCTTGTTATTTCATTTTCAGGGCTTATAGGCCACTCCAATCTAATGTCTCAGCAATGTACAACTCCCCAAAGCCTTAATTTAGGATTAAAAACAAAGAACAATCACTTTTATGCTAAAACCATATGTTGTAAATAACCATATAAAACTGGGAATCAACATTCAGTACAATAAACAAGTCTCAACCCAGCACTTTCAATAGTCAGAAATTTCTTCTACAGGGTCAAGGCTGAGACATGATGCAAATCCAAGCTCTTCTGCATTGGCCTAATTGGTTTGTGCCCTTGAACATCAGTATGAATAGGAAGGATTTAACATTTGGGTAGAAAGTCAGTTTAACCACTATAGTAATAAGATGGTATGCTCCAGGAAGAATAAAGCGGAGATCAATAAATGTGCAGCTAATACAGTACAGTAATAAATTTGTGCTTTACTAGCCTAAACTGTAAAAAACAAGGCACCATAATCCAAAACCTCTTAATTTCTTGGATGCACATTGTGGATCAGATTGTGTTCTGTATGGACATCTCACCATCCTCACAAGTTTTCCCTAATGGTCATCCAATCTTGAATCCGGTGTTCCAGAGCTTAGAGATGCATATGCTGTATTTAAGAATCACATGTTTGCATTTCAGTGAACTTCACTCGAACTAAAAGCCCAATTTCATCTAATGAAAGCAAATAAGGGACTGTCTTTCATAGAAAAATTGTGTGCTTTTGTTTTAAAAACAGAAATGTAGTATGGTTGGTTAAGTCTAGGAGTAGGGAGACCCAGATTCAAATCTACTCAGCCATTGAAAATCACTAGATGACTTTGGGCCAGTTTCTCTCAGCCCAACCTATCTTACAGAGTTGCTATTGTGGGATAAAATGAAGGGAGATCCACATGTAAGTTCCCTTGAGCTCTTGGAGGAAAGGCAAGATATCAATCAATCAATCAATCAATCAATCAAACAAACAAATCAACCAATTATTTATCTTCTGTATAGTAAACCCTGTCTGTATTTTTGGTAGATATGTCCATGTAGTTACTAGGAGCTGGGGTTAACTTGAGCTTAACTTGAAAATTTGAATGTATACAACTGAATATATAAAGACCATAACTTTTAGGCACAATCCAGTCATTATAAGCTGCACTGATTTCAAGCACATTCTTTTACTAAATAAATATGAAATAAAAGTGCTTAACTTTTGCTCACTCATACCTAACTGAGAAATAGATGTAATAAAAATCTTTACGATAGGCCCAGAGGCTGACTGATGGCCCAGTGTATGTACATGAGAACTTGTTTGTGCTGTCATGAAATTGTATATAACAGAGATACATTTTCCAATTTAAACTATATTTGCTTATGTGCTATTTTTTGGCATGAAGTGATTCCCTTTTCAACATGCATACAGTTACCTGATCTGACCTGCAAACAACTGGATGGCTACAAGATGGTGGAAAAGAGTTAGAGTTTTTAATCTCTTTGCTGTCATCTAATCATTCTCCAGATTTTGCAGCCCAGATTTGATAGCCCTAAACAAGCATTTCCTCTTGCGTGAGATTATTTGAAGCAGGCTTAGGTTTAAAAGATCATTTTGATATACATCACAATGAAGAATGCTGATATGAAATTTATGTTATAATGACAATAGAAAGGATGCATTCATATACCGATAGGAACGTCTCACCCACTGAGAACAATTAACAGGAGGAAAGATCGAAAATGGAAACTTTACACTGGAATTGAAAGGGCCTATCAGATTCTTGAACAGCATGGGGGTAGAAATAGTATGAAAAAGGTCATTGATTTTGTACTAATGATTTTTTGAGATATGGATTTTATTCTCTTCACTTTATTTCATTTCACATTGATGCTTTTAAATTCTATTATATGATTTTGCAACTAACTCCTCCAGAATTAAGTAGCTCACAGCAGATAATGTTTTCATTCAGGGAAAGCAGGCTAGTGTTAAAAGGAGCAAGCACATGATGCTATAGGAAAAAGAAAAATATTACTAGGCTAGAGATATCAATATTGATTTTTAGACTTTGATGGTAGGCTGCCTCATTCCTTTTAGCCTAAATCAGTCAAGGCTACAGGCTGTCCCTGGACTATGCTTTATTTCACCTCCCTTGAGCAGCTGGCCCAGAACTGGTTCCAGGAATCTTTAGACTTGACTCAGCCGCCTTTTGACTCTCCTTACAGTTCAAATACTGAAGCACAGCAATTAGGACAGCCCTGTGTGCTGATGCAAAGAAATACAGTTTGGGAGTCACTCTTAATTAATGAACACTGCAAAGGGGTCAGAAAAAAGCCCTTCCTACTCAGCAAGGTTTTAACTGTAAGCCAGTGAAGCAAAAATGTAAGAGCCTCAAGAAAATATGCCCCTCTGGGGATATATTGCACACTTATCTTCAAAGTTTAGATATAGTGGGAGGTCCTACTTGGGAGGCATCTGGGTCTTTTTCCTTTCTTCCCCTAAATCAGTGCTCTTCATTTAAGAGAGTTGATTCTCTATAATAGAGTTATTTTTTTAATATTTTTAGTGCTTATATTTATTCCTACCCTTTTCCCAAGGAGCTTGAGTGCAGTATTGATAGCATGTTTGCAGGGGTGTCCAAATAAGAGAAGAAGGGGACTCAGCTTCTATTATAAGCACAGGGGGTCTAGAAACCCCCACATCTTTAACAAACTCAACTGCATGGCAGGGAAGGAGTGGCCAGGTGATCTTCCTTCTCCCTTTCTCCCCCAAGTAGTCAGCCCCAGCAGGTAGACCAGACCAGGAAGGCTCAAACTACCTTTATTGAGATTGGCTATAAAAACAGAATCTTGCAAGTCTGATTGTGCTATGCCTCCTCCTCCTCCTCCTCCTCCTCCTCCTTATAGTTCAGTGAAGTAGTGGAGACATCTGCCTCAGCCACTTCTGAATGGTATCTCATAGTTCTGGACTTAAAAAATGCTTCAGCCCCTTTTTCCTAGATAGTGGTTCCTGCTTACCTCCATCAAGGTCATCTTCCATACTATCTACAGCAGTGTTTCTCAACCTTGGGAGCTTGAAGATGTGTGGACTTCAACTCCCAGAATTCCCCAGCCAGCAAGTTGCCAAGGTTGAGAAACACTGATCTACAGCTTTGACAAAGCTGTCATAACATTTTGGTGTTATTGACCATTCTCGTGGATGCCCTTTGCCTTCATCACTGTCAGCACTCCCTACTGAAAACCTTCTTGGCACTTATAAAGGGTTTCTGGGCAAACATTTACTTTTTGATGTTTTAATTTTTAAGGTTTTATTTGAATATTTTATGATTTCTGGTGTTGTTTTATGAGCAATTGCCAGGAGATCAGGGTACTCAAGGGGCATGGTGGCTCAGCGGGTAAGATGCCAGGCTTGTCGATCGGAAGATCGCAAGTTCAGAGGTTCGAATCCCTAGCCTTGTGTGCGGAGTGAGCTCCCGCACTCGCCCCAGCTCTTGCCAACCTAGCAATTTGAAAGCATGCAAATGCAAGTAGATTAATAGGTACCACTTTGGTGGGTAGGTAACAGCGTTCCACGCACGTCATGCGGCCACATGACCGTGGAAGCGTCTTCGGACAACGCTGGCTCTTCGGCTAAGAAACGGAGATGAGCACCGGCCCCTAGAGTCGGACACGACTGCACAATTGTGCGGAGGGAACCTTTACCTTTTACAGGGTACTCAGTGGTGTAAAAAAAATAATAATATAAATTATATTCTTCAGTCCAAATGCAGCACTGTCACAGGGTCAAGGCATCACACTAAGCTATGTTTTGCTTAATTATGGTTTGCTGAATAAGTCATAGCTCCCTGGGTTCGAACAACATATTAAACTATGACTTATGCAGTAGAAACCACAATGGCTGACTTCACATAACATACTAAGTCAAAACCAAACAAATCACATCAAGGCTTAGTACAACATGTGAACTCAAGTCTATGGCTGAATTCACAAATCACACAAAACCAGAACTAAGCAAATAGTAACTTATGGCAGTTTGCTTCCACTTTATATTGCTGTAGCATGCTGCTTTGTAAGTTTAGAAGTTTACCCCAGAATCCATGATAAAGCAATATCTGTAATACAGTAGAGTGATGGGTTAATTATGGTTTGTTGTCAGACATACTCCAAGCCATAGTTTATAGTTAGCACATGCTACCATGGCATATAAAATCACTTCTTCAAATATGGTTTCTGATTCTGTTTCTACCAGTACAAGTAAACCACCATTTTTAATTTAGATATACTGGTCTATGGTGGCTAAGCTTCCTTATCCCATAGTTTGCTATGTTGAACAGACTTTCCTAGCCAGCATGATTAATGGAATGATGGGACCTGTAGTCCAACATATCTGAGAAACAAGCATGTTGGGAAATATGGTGCTAAACAGATTGATTCTGAATATACCTCCTTGTTTAAGAATTACAGGACAGAATGCTCCATGGACTTTCAGGGACAGATCTTCCTGCTGTGGTTTTCACAAATGCTTTCAAATTAACTAAATGGTAAAGCAACTCCATTTTTTAAAACCCAAGTCAGGGGTGGAATTTTGAGGTGGAGACTGAAGGATATTTGTCGGTGAATTTTCTCCCTCCTCTTCCCTTTTGAAAGTGCGTATTCTGGCAGAGCTACAGAAGGAATGACAAAATTAACTGGCTCAAGGGCATGGTATATCTGATAACCAGGTGGCCTGTTAAAGCAGAGAGATGTGTTTCTTTTCTTTAATGACAGACTTGTAACTATATTAAAAGTCTATCTGGCAGCAAGGAAGGGGTGTTGCAGTACAAGAGCCTTGATGTGCCTTGCTCACAGAAAGTATCAGTTGTTAGCATCTATGATGTCTGTCAATCTGAAATCTAGAGGACTTTACATTTGACAAACTGGCAGAGAAATGATTTGTTTTTGAATTTCAGTGCAAGATGCAGAACATGTTGTAACCCTCTCCTTTGCTAGTGTCCACCAGATGTTTAGTTTATAGGTCCCATATTGGTTGGAAATAATGGGACCTGTAGTCTCAAATATGCTTATGACCATTTCCTCTGCTACAAGAATCAAGAAATAGCCAAGTCCAGAGTCCCCTTGTGGGGGGAGATGGGCGGTGATATAAATCAAACAATAAATAAATAAATAAAATTAAAAAAAAGTTGAATAGCTTGAGGCACACAAAGATCAGGTTCATATGGCACACTTATCTAGGACTCCCAGCTCTGTGCTACAAACATCTGGAGAACCACCAGATGGCAGGAAAGAGGTACATAAAAGAAACTCTTTTGCTGCCATCTACTGGTTGCCCATGCATGATTAAGTTAGCTGTGGTTTACTGTACTTGATTAGCTCAACTTTCTGAGGTTGTGTGGCACACTGATGAATAAACTAACCACATGGACTGAGACCACATAACAATTAAACATGCTTGACTAGCTTCCAGTTCACCTTCCAGTTCAGCATGTCATGCAAACTTAACCAATACATTTACTTACCCTATATAAAAGGGCTTTATCTAAAAGTCTTTTTCTTTTAACGTGTCATTAGCCATTTCAAAGACTATGAAGACATATGAAGACTATGCATTTTTTTTCATTTGGGAAAGGAAATAATAATTTTAAGGTGTTTTAGATCTCCAAATGTGTGTCTGACATACAGATGCAACATGCTTGAAGAATACACATTAGTTAAATTGTATTATTTTTGATAGCAGACCTTTTGCTGTACATTGAACAATCTGAGTTATTGGACTCCAAGAAATGTGAATATTTATTGCTGCAAAGAACACTGAACAGAAACGAAATGTAAATTAAAAATGTGCTCTCAACTCCAGTAGTATTGTGGTCAATTAATTGGTCTTTTCACAAAGCAATAACCCTTGTAGATGCTGAATTAAATATGAGTGTAAATGAGTCTTTGCATTTTATGTAGATGCTTTTAAAATCTAAATACATGTGTTGATAGATCCAAACGAGTTCAGGACCCCAGCAGATATGAAAAGGCATGAAATTTTTCCAGCCCTGCCTCAATCACATGGAAAATGGTTTCTATGTAACATTGTTATTTGAACAGGGATAAAATCTTTCTTTGACAAAACATGGCAAACGGAGGGTGAGTTGGGGGGTAACTTTTCCTACTCCTTTCATAAAAATGAAAAAAAAAAACAAGTTTGTGCTCTAAGAAAGCTTCCTTTGGCAGCATTGTTGGAGCTGTTCCCTTGTTATAAACAACAATGACAGAGAGAAAGTAATTTCCCAAAGATTGTGATAGGAAAGAAAGAACTAGACTTCCCCTCTTTCTCTGCTATGGTCTTGATCCTGCTGGGCCCTTGTTATAAGTATTTGCTTTTTAAAATTAATGCGTATTAGTTAATTTCTTTATTCTTTGGTGACACCCTGGCCAAACTTACCTGTGGTTAATTGGACCAGATTTTACCTAACCCTCTTTTCTGGGTTTGCGTTTGGGTTAGCTCGGGCTAGTGCGGGAGCTCACTCCATCACGCGGGACTAGGGATTTGAACCTCCAAACTTGCAGTCTTCCGATCGACAAGCCTGGCGTCTTACCCGCTGAGCCACCACGCCCCTTATATTGCGTGACACATTGAGCCATATCATTGGCGATCACTCGTAGCCGAGTAAGATTGTCTTCCAAGGGTAAAATTTTAACAGTGGATCCGTAAGTGGCTGTAAAGGCCAATTCTGGATCCGCACAACCTCCCACAATGAGGGCATAGGTTTCCGGGTGGGAGACGGTCACGATGAGGGTTTGCTTGGACTGGGTTTGCACAAGACCCTTGGCTAAAATGTGGTTGAATAGTTCATGGGTCATTTTGCCATTCAAAGTAGGCTCTATGGCTCACTATGAGGCATAAAGCTGGCTAATATTTCCCATCCTTTCCTAGGCAGTTACTTGATTCCCCCAGAAAGCCTTTCTAGAAGATTGGATGGCCCTGAACAGTAGAGATGGGAATATTTACTTTCATCAATATCTTTATGTTAATTTGCCTTAGGATCCAAGCCTAATGTTAGTGATTATCTCTCCCCCAGCAATCCCCCCAGAGGGGCTTTTCAGGGGAAGAGGAGGCTGTAGGGAGAAGCAGCAGAAAGGAGACTTTTCTTCCATGATTTTCTTTAAGCTACTTTGTCTTAGGAAACACACATTTTCATTCAGCAAAATTATTTAATTTTCTGCTTCTGTTACTAGCCTTGCATACCAAATACATCTCGGCTATGCATTTACATTCACTGCCATTTTCTGAGAGAGTGATGGTGATTCTGGAAGCCATATAATTCCATTTTTTTAAAAGCTCAAGGCTGAAAGTGTTTTGCTATGATTTACCTGGAAATAAATCCCACTGAAGACATTGGACCTACTTCTGAGTAGCCACCTAGAAAATTGCACTGTTCATCTCAGATTCATTGAAGGTAATTACATTTTTTGTTTGTTTAAAAGGAAATCAAGAATTTCTTATATTGCATTTTTTTCTTTTCGATGCAATCTATTGATAGATTTTTCAAATTAGCAAATGCAAATATAAATTAACAAGAACAGAGAACAGACTCAAGACATTTTGCTGTCTGAAGCAAAGACAAGATGATACGTCCCTGTGCATTTTTTGTGTGGACGTCAACTTGATAGGTGGTTGAATTTTGTACTGACAATGGATTGTGTCTTCTACTACACCTAAAGAGAGCAGTTTAGAGGGTGCAGAACAGACTATGTGGCACATATAGCTCTATTGTCCAAGAGAGGGGAGTGGCCTGGGGGTAAAAAAATGAAAGTGAAGAGCTGTCATTAAAGCCTCCCAACATCTGCCAACTGAAGTAGTTACATCACTATGCCTAACAGTAGGGCTGGCCCTGCTAGTATATAAGAACCTTACTTCATACTCCATTAACACATCTTGCATTCTGATAATGGAAAGCACCAAGAAACTTATAAACAAAGCATGGAGCTAAGTGCTCTTTCTGTTGACTGTCCTCAGCAGCTGGTTATTCATAGATAGGCTCTCCTAATCCCTAGGGCAGTGTTTCTCAACCTTAGCAACTTTAAGAAGTGTGGACTTCAACTCCCAGAATTCTGGGAGTTGAAGTCCACACGTCTTAAAGTTGCCAAGGTTGAGAAACAGTGCCCTAGAGCAGTGGTCCCCAACCTTTCTGGCACCAGGGACCGGTCGTGGAAGAAAATTTTTCCATGGACCAGGGGCAGGGGGGGCAGGGTTTGCAGGCGGGAGCCAATCGTGTGCACCGGGGGGGCGGGGTTTGCAGGAGGGAGCCCCGTGGCCCACTTCCTAACAGGCCGCAGCCCACTAGTGGGCCACAGCCCACAGGTTGGAGACCCCTGCCCTAGAGGTTCCATAAGGTATTGTTTTCTTTATTTTCCAAGGGTAGGAATATGTGCTGTTCCTTATATAATAGAGCGAGGTAATAGCAAAACATAACTAATTATTTCTTTATTATGGTAGCTAAGTAAAGTAGGTCTTGCAAAGAAGAGCAAGTGAATCCTAGCAAGCTAGTAAGTGTGTTCTCAGTATCTGGAAAACTATAATCTAAATATTTACATGAGGACCTTCATTGTTGGAGCTGCAATATATGCAATATAAATGCCTCTAAAACATTTTTGTCTTAATGAAAAGATGAAAGAAAGAGAATTAGAGATATTTATCTTGTGTACAATTTCAACAATTTCACAAATGAAAACAAATATCATTTGTGGAAACTATTGAAGATGTTTATATTCCATTAATGTAACTTCCTGAGGGATGCATTGTAGTGACAAAACACAAATATAATTGGATTGTTCAGTAATGTAATTGCCATTTTATCAGGAGGGATGACAGATTATATGCCTTGCATTTATAGGTGGTTAGAAAAATGAGCCTGAACTTTAGGACCTATTTCAGACTTATCATCATGATTAAGTTTCCTATATAGTAATAACCAGATTACTGGAATTGCAGCTTGTAATGCTGAGAGTTTTGGACCGGACTAGAAAAACTCAGCTTCAAATTCCTACTCTGCTCACTCCATAATCTTCAGCCAATCATTATTTCTACCCTAATTTACATCACAAGATTGTTAGGAAGATAAAATTGAGGACACATAGATGACACCTTGAGCTCTTTGGAAGAAAGCATGGAGATAAAGATAAGAAATTAAATCAATATCAAGAGTAAATAAAGGCCTCCTACTATGTAGGTTACTGGGCTTTCATCATGGCAAGAACAGTCATCATCACCATCAGCAGTTCAGTGAGGACAAAGTAGATAGAAATGAGAGGCTTCAGCTTGGTAGGTCTTGACAGGCTGCTGGTTTCCAGTTTTGGTATGAACATAGGGGGCTCAGCCTTGGTAGTACTGGGCTCAAGACCTGACAGTGGATCAAAGATCACTGAACAGAATTCTCTGAATCTCAGAGCATCAGGACTGTGCATATATGGACTGCCAAAATGGTTTGTTCTAGTTTTATTAAGGGGACAGCATTTCCACTCCTAGGTTCCTTATGCTCCACTAAACTTGTTTGCCATTGCTAGCAGTAAAAGTATGCAGAGGAGATAGAATGCTGGGTAGACCTGTCTTGGACTACATCTTAGCAGCACTAGGCATCTAAAATTGTGTGCGCCTGGTTTACAGTATGAGAGATAGTGGTTGGCCATTCTACGGCTGGCTCCGACGTGGCCAAAACGAGTGCCACCCCCCCGGGCCCCTCCCTCCCGGCCCCTCCCCAGCCCCTCGCTGCTCCCTCCAACCAGCTGGCAGAGAGCACTGCCAGCGCACTTTCGCCCTGCCCCGCCGCCTTTTTGCTTGGCTGGCGGCAGGCAAAGTACAGGAAGAAAATACAGTGATCATGAGCTTCCTTTTACAGAAGTCAGCCCTTCAAACTCAGGCATCAAGGGGTGGGTGGGCAAGTGACAAAATGTGCATCATGATGCTGTGATACAAACTTCCCTCCTCATGTATTTGTGAGCAATTTGAATATGAAAAGGTGGAATTTGCATTGCAATGTCACAGTGCACATTTTGTCATTTTGGTGTCCTCATGGTTAGGAACAGATGCCTATGAGTCCTTTGTTCCTTTGAACACCCTAAGAATTGACAGGTGGGATGATGAAGTTGCTCATCAATATTCATTATTGGGACAGCCAACTGAATAGGCTAAGAGGTCTCCACTATGATTAGATGCACAGTATTTCTACTCAAATCACAAGAATTGTTTCCAGTATTAAATCAATCTATCTATCTATCTATCTATCTATCTATCTATCTATCTATCTATCTATCTATCTATCTATCTATCTATCTATCTATCTATCTATCTAAATGACCATATAGGAATTTTATGCAATTTTATATGTCCCCTTTTTTTCTTTTTGAAGATGAAATTCCTGTTTTGGTGATGCTTAAGTAGCATCAACAAGGGGAATCTTTAGCTGCTCCTATCATACTGGGTATTTAAACCACTGCATACTGGGAAAAAATCCTGCCTTGTGGAATTGAGCAGTGTTGTTTCCACTGGTGGAGGTCTGTTGGAGAGTGGCATGGATCACGGGGCACACAGTAGTATCTCATTCTCCAGGGTTCTTAGAAATATGGCCTTGTTCACTGGCTATTGTAATGATGGGGATCTTGCTAATTCAAAATGATTAAGATCTTTATTTTTTTAATCTGTTCAATCGTGTCCAATTCTCAGAGACTTCCTGGACAAGTCCTTTCAGTTTTTTTGGCAAGGTTTTTTGGAAGTGGTTTCCATTGCCTCCTTCCTAGGGCTGAGAGAGAGTGACTGGTCCAAGGTCACCCAGCTGGCTTGTGCCCAAGTCAGGACTAGAACTCACAGTCTCCCGGTTTCTAGCTCAGTGCCTTAACTACTACACCATACTGGCTCTCGATGAAAATCTTACTATTGATGTATTCACAAGAGCTTATTGTCTTCTAACAAGTTGCCTTCCAGATGTATCACATTTCATACTCACACCTCCCAGCTATGGGATCTGGGAATCATTGGATCTTTAGTCCGATTTAAGGAAACCCAATTGAAAGGAATCAGATTTTAAAATGCTATTAAAGCAATTGGATTAATATAAGCTCCTGCCAGATTTCTGTTCTAAATGTGGCCCTGTGCCCTAGAATGGCAGTAGTTTAGAGTGTTGGTTCCAGAAATACTGTGTTTAGCTGTA
Organism: Charina bottae; assembly: GCA_023362775.1. NCBI lineage: Eukaryota > Metazoa > Chordata > Lepidosauria > Squamata > Charinaidae > Charina > Charina bottae. The sequence continues at coordinate 39,780,720 of JALMGJ010000007.1, read as the reverse complement.
GCTGTATCAGAGGACATAATTGTCTTCTTTGTTTACTAGGGAAGATAATCTTACAAGCAATCTGTTGAGTTGCATAGTGTCTTATTAACCGAAGGTTTTTGGATTCTGCCCTGTAAGAAAACCATGTGTTAATCCTGACAAACAACGATCTCTCTGAACAAACTAAATGAGAAAGTCAACTTGGATTGCAACGTTCCAGTAAGAGTGAGATGTTCTCTCCGGTCATATTAATGTCATGCTGATTTTCATTTATTTTTAAAGCTGCGTGGCTCCCCTACCATGTCGAAAACCCTAATAAATAAATAATGAAGCATTAAATGGCTCAGTGTGTGCCGGCAACAGGAATTGCCAGTCTTTTAATTTTGGAACATTTAAAACCTGCCATAGGTGGTTCTGCCCTGAGTTGATGGATAGAGGTTGGCCCTTAACCACAACCCTTCTCCACACATTTTCTTCCCTCCCCCATCTGGGACCAAGCTCTCCTGGAGAATTAATTACCATAAAGAAGGTCTCTTGCCCCTGAAGGCCTGCTCTCTGGTCACGGTTCAGCTTGTCAGCAAAGCAGGGTGGAAATGCTTAAACCTGGATAGCCTGCAGATCTGTTGACATCTAGATAGATGGAGTCTAATTTCCAGTTTCATAGTATAATATCCCTGAGCTTTGGAATTTTCCACTTTAGCCGAGGGCACAGGTAAATTTTGCTACAGCAGGATGCGCTGCATGATCTCCATTGCAATGGCTTCAGTTTGTTCCTCAGTACAATGCATCTTCTTATGACAGATTTAACTAAATGAATACATCATAATAATTCTCTAACAAAATGTGGGCTTTAAAAAACAACCTGACCTTCCATTCTGATTGTTCAGTTATTAGACCTGCTTCCTTTTCAGCATTTGTTCTTGATCTAATGCTTTCAACATTTGATGGATGTCTTTGAGTGTGGAAACTGATTTCCTTCCATAGGTTATTGCTAAACTGGTTCTCAGTGAGCTGTACTTTCTTCCATTGAAGGGGAAAACTGCAATTCATTTATAAGGAAGGAAACAAAAGGTTGCTCTTTGGTAGAGATGCCATGTAGCCCCAACAACAAACTCAAGACGATTCCTTTGTAGGACTCCAACTTCACAGCTATCATTTTAAAAATGGTACTATATACATTTACTGTATGTGGATACAAGGTTATCCATTGCCTCTAAGCTGGACAGTTATGTGCAGGGTCACAGGAATTGTGCTCATTGCTGGAGAATAGGCATGACAGGCATGGGAGCCTTGCAGAACTGCCTAACCAGCCATTCTAAGAAACAAGATGTTGGACTCAGGTGGGCCTCCCATGAGTCATAGTAAGGCTCTTCTTACGTTCTCACCACCCATTTCAAAAAAAGTGGTCATTCATATGCATGTTCCCATTGCTTTGTGAGCTGCACTGATTGCCAGTTTGCTTCAGGGTGTGATTCAAGGTGCTGGTTGCTACCTATAAAGACCTACCTGGCATAGAGCCTGTTCACTGTCTGTCATAGTATCTGCCTGGCAGATTTGATCTGGCAGAGTTGGCTCACTCTGGGTTCCATTGATTAAACAATGTCATCTATCTGGACCCTGGAAGCATGCCTTCTCTGTAGCAGTGCCTGCCCCCTGAAATGAGGTTCCCACCAAGATTCGAACGGCCCCCACCCTACTGGTGTTTCAAAGGGCCCTGAAGACGTGGCTCTTTGCCCAGGCCTTTGCCAAGGGTGATTGAAGCCCCTTTTCTTATTTTTCTTTGTTCCCATCTGGGTTTGTTATCTCTGCCATCTTTGTTTCTTTTTCTTTCTATTGTTTTCTTTTTAATTTTTAAAAATAATTTGTAAACTGCCCAGAGGTGCTGGGAGTTGGGTGGTAAGATAAAGGTAAAGGTTCCCCCCGCACATTTGTGCAGTCGTGTCCGACTCTAGGGGCCGGTGCTCATCTCCGTTTGTTAGCCAAAGAGCCAGCGTTGTCTGAAGACGCTTCCACGGTCATGTGGCCGCATGACACACGTGGAACGCTGTTACCTTCCCACCAAAGTGGTACCTATTAATCTACTTGCATTTGCATGCTTTCGAATTGCTAGGTTGGCAAGAGCTGGAGCTAGTGCGGGAGCTCACTCCGCACGCAGGGCTAGGGATTCAAACCTCCGAACTTGCAATCCTCCAATCAACAAGCCTGGCGTCTTACCCACTGAGCCACCATGCCCCTCTTTGGGCGTGTATACATTTATAGTTGGGTGGTATATGCATTTAACAAATCATCATCATCATCATCATCATCATCATCATGATATTCAACTTCTGGGTGTAGTGATTAATTTTACAGAACTGAGTTTTATATAAGTCACTCTATTGAGGATAGTTCAGAATGAGGGTGTTTTACGTTGCGTAAAATTGAATTAAGCCTTTCATTATACTTTTGGCATTGGCCAAGGGTTTAACAGAGGTATTTGCAGACGTCCTCCTCTTGTTCTCTTTGCTAACCTCCTTCTCTTTCTAGGGTTCTCTTCTTCTCTCTTTAGGGAGACCATTTGATAGTAAATCCATAACTTGGGGGGTGGGGGTGGGGGGAGAAGGTTGATTAGGTATTGCTTGAGATTTCATTTTGGTGGGTAGACATGAAGAACTCTGTGTAAAAAATTCACCCCTGAAAGGGATTTACAGTGACCAGCAAGCATATTTATGAGGATGAAAAGAAAAAAATGATACCCCATATTACTGAAGTGCTTTCATTTGTGCCTTGTCTACTGTTTGAATAATTCTGAAGAAATCACCTCTTAAGATGACGTTGGCTATTAAGATGTCTTAGCTATATCATTAGAAGAAGTTTTTTATTTATTTATTTATTAAATTTATATGGGTACCCATCTCACTGCCATGACTCTGGGAGCTTACAAAGTTAAAAATCCAAAAATAATACAAAAACAACCAAAAAATAATCACAAAAATCGTTAAACATTAAAAATAAAACTGTTTAAAACCATGAAAACACAATCTGCAGGAGAGGGCCATTCATTTTCCTCGACATATAGCCATTTAGCAGGTTCTCCACCAACATCACCAGATTCCCCAGGCCAGATGGCAAAGCCATGTCCTCAGGCTCTTCCGGAAGACCAGTAAGGTTGCAGCCAATCTGATCTCAGGGGGAATGATGTTCCAAAGGGCAGGTGCTGTGATAGAAAAGGCTCTCCTTGTGGGTCCCACCAGATGACACTCCTTCATAGACAGGACCTACAACATGCCCTTCCTGATGGATCTGATGGGATGATTAGATGTGATTGGGGTGAAACAGTCCCTCAAATACCCTGGCCCCATGCCAGGATATGTCACATTAAGTGTGCTTTCCCCGCTGCACTGATTTTCTGATCCCCTTTTTTTTTCCTTTTGAGTCCATAGCTTCATAGAAGAGCACATACTCTTCATGCAGAAGACACCTTGTTCTTTGAGAAGGGCATGGAAAACAAAACGGGGGAGACTCACCTCAGATAGTTAGGATAGGATAATTGCTCTCAGTATAAGAAATATCTCTGGCTGAATGGATTCTTTATAAAAGTTAGATAACATGTAGCATCAAACCCATGTATTATTCGTTTTTAAATGATATGATTAAGCTGGCTGCTTCTGTTTCAAGGGAAAAGCACTCAGGGGCTCATGCACTGTGTTCCTGCTAAAAATTGCCACTCACAGTTGCAAACAATAGTGTTAGGTAGAGCAAACAGCACTTTGGGGATTCTCTGTCAACTCTCTTTCTCTCTATCTCTGAAAAAGGATTTGGGGTGGGTAACTGATGCATGGTCATGATCTAGATTGGGAACACCATCTGGATTGGTGGGCAAGGCCATCTATAGGTCTTTCCCTATAAAAAAAACTATCCAGTTTAAGCATGCTTTTTAAAAATAAAAAATATTTAATGTAATGAGTAATCTGGCCCTACATTCAATTACTTTGTTGTTTGAAATACGGGGGTAAACACTGCTGGAGGTATTAAAAAAATTAGTCAAGTCTGAGTAGAAAGATATAAGGCCCTTTTCTATACTTAAACCAAGGTCTCATTCCATATACATATAACCTTAAAAATGGTGAACAGAGATTTTTTGTTTTAATTCCGAAATTACATTTTTTGTATTTTAGCAAATACATCATTACTTACTCCCTCCAAACAGCCTACTTTTTGCATTATTCCCACAAGACAAGGGGAGGCTCCGTCTTGTTCTTTGCCTAAAGTACATTTTTTGAACTGGCTGCTTATCTTTCATTTTGGGTTTTTTAAAACCAAACTCATTTTATGCTTTAATAAAGCCATTTTTTAAAAACTGTTAACTACGGATAAAAACAGGGGTGTCCACATGGAGGTAAAAAAAGGAAGGACGGCGACTTCAATTGCAATGTTAGAGCCACCATCTTGAATTTTTTTACCGCCCCCTTGTGAACACTCCTGGACAAAAACATTTAGGAAAAATAAATATTTTGATTATTTCATAAATGGACCTAAACACAGCAAATATTCTGATAAACTGACCTATACCATTGGATGTAGACTTCAACCCATACTAGACATTGTGTACCATCTCTAAACCAGGCTCCTGTATAACCTGATGGTTAGTGCTAAATTGTATTATTCTGTGGGAGATAAGTAATTAGATTGAGGCAATTTCCAGCATTTTCTTTATGTTTTGTTGCCTCCACTTCAAGCTAGCAAGGCCTTTCACTATTACTTCTTTTCTATGCCAAAGGTTGACAGCTTTGAGAATTAAAATGTATCCCCTCATTTGTGAATGAAAATTATTCATGATCTCTCCAGGGAGATGATATGTGAAACATCTTTCTACTTTAATGGCCTTGAAGACTTTAAGAAGTTTGATCCCCATTTTTTTTCTGATTGAGATTGGGGTATATTTTCCATACAAAGCGACACCAAGGAGCAACAGGAGGCTCAAGAGGCAGAAAATTAAGGCTAGAAACCAGGAGGCTGTGAGTTCTAGTCCCGCCTTAGCCATGAAAGCTGGTTGGCTGACTTTGGGCCAGTCCCTCTCTCTCTCAGCCCAACTCACCTCACAGGGTTGTTGTTGTGGGGAAAATAGGTGGAGGAAGGAGTATGAGGTATGTTTGCCGCCTTGAGTTATTTATAAAAATAATAAAGGCGGGATAAAAAATATTTAAAAAATCAGTAATAGAAAAGAAACGAATGATTTGCTAACCTTTCGTGACATTTGGGGCATATCCACACTTACTATTCAAGCTGCTCCTGTCCTGTGCACTGCCCGCTTGACTCTAAGCTGGTTTAAGAAAATTGTGCCTGGACTGAGACCCTTCAGTAACCGTTTTCAGTCTGCACAACATGTCTTCCCACTGGATAATTCTCCTGGTGCTGTGCTCTCCATCTTACTGTTCCGGGAAACAATCGCCATTCATTTTACTTCCTGTGGGTAGTTTCTAGTCCTCTAATTAACCTTTTGCCTTGAGGCCTATTCGCTAGCTAGCTGTGCATGCCAGAGACAAAGCTTTTTATCCTACCCCCCCCATCTCTAGATGATAGCCTTGCGAGGAAGTCCAGACAAGAAGCACAACCATGAGTACTCACTCTATCTTTATTGTAAGGTTACATTAACACAGGCCTTTCCAAAGTGCCGCCGCTGGCGACACACGAGCGGCGGCGGCAGTGCGGCGGCGGCACATGCGCGCACGGCGTCGTCGCAGGGGGGCGTGCGGCGGCGCACAGTGGCGTCGCGGGGGGGCGTGCGGCAGTGTCTAGGCTGTGGCTCTTCCTCCTGTCTCCCAAGGTCATTCCCACATCCCTTTACGCTAGCAAGTGCTCAGTTTATTGTATTAGTAATAGATACATACATAAATACAAGTAAGTGCTATTAGAAAATATGGAATTAATATGACATCTTAAATAAGAATTGCCCTTTTTTGCCTTAGAGAATTCTTTCCATAAAACTTTCTTTCAGTACTTCTGGATCTCTAGAAAGAGAAGAAGGACGGGAAGGCAATGTATATAGAGAGCAGAATGACATATTTTCAGAGAGTGAAACTGTCATGACTGTGAACATTTCTCTGATTTTTCCCTCCTCCTTCTGCCATTCTTCTTCAAGTCCCAGATGAAGTCAACCTGCCAGAAGCTATAACTATTCCACTAAAAGACAAAAACTGCAATAGCAGTAGCAAAAATTGTAGAGTGCCTAATTTTCCACCTACCAATTTGACTTGTAGCAATTTTTCTGAAATAGGATAGGGTGATTGATTAGGGGAAAAAAGTACAAACAGAAATGATATTAAAATATCCTTACTCTGTGCCACTGGACTGATCAAAATCAAAAGTTTCCTTCTTTATAAGCAATCTCTCTTGGTAGATTAATGTAGTTCCTGACATGTCATCAGCAATTATTGAATTTAGAGGAACCTGTATTTATCAGTTTGGAAGCAAAGTAAAGCTACTTCCCAAATAAGAAATAATTATTTTGGTATACTCAGATGATTTATTGAATACATAAATGTATGCTACTTCATAATCATATATGATACATATATATGAGGCAGTTTGATGTAGTGGTTAAAGGCACCAGGTTTTATTAATTTTTTAAATTAAATAATAAAACCATACACTGTATCTGCTTGACCATCTACCTGGGAAAGAACCTTAGTTACAACATGTGTATTTATTTATTCAATTTATATAGCCGCCCATCTCAAACCAGTGACTCTGGGCGATGAATAATAAAAACAATAAAACAATAAAAACAGTACCAAAAATTAAATATAAATATAAATATAAATATAAATATAAATATAAATATAAATATAAATATAAATATAAATATAAATATAAATATAAATATAAATATAAATATAAATATAAATATAAATATAAATACAGCCGAGAGATCTTAAAAACCATTGGGGTTAGCACAGCCATGAAACGGGGCCCTTCACACACTCGGGGCCCCAGGCCCGGGCACAAAGCCAGGTCTTCAAGGCCTTCCGAAAAGCCAAAAGGGTCGGGGCCATCCTAATCTCAGGAGGAAGGATGTTCCAGAGGGCAGGCACCACAGCAGAAAAGGCACGTCTCCTGGTCCCCGCCAGCCGACATTCCTTGGCTGATGGGACCCGGAGCATGCCCATCCTGCTGGACCGGATTGGAAGGGTAGAAACAACTGGGAAAAGACACTCCTTAAGGTAACCCGGTCCCAAGCCATGAAGGGCTTTAAATGTGACAACCAGCACCTTGAATTGCACCCAGAAACACACTGGCAACCAATGCAGCTCCCGAAGCAGTGGTGTTACATGTGTGGAGTAACCGACACTATTTACAACCTGGGCAGCTGCATTCTGCACCAGCTGAAGCTTCCGAATGCTCTTCAAGGGCAGCCCCATGTAGAGCGTATTGCAATAGTCCAAATGGGAGGTCACAAGGGCATGAGTGACAGTGAGTAGTGCCTCCCAGTCGAGGAATGGGCGCAACTGACGCACAACCTGAAGGTGTGCAAAGGCCCTCCTAGCCACAGCTGCCACCTGCTCTTCCAGCAGGAGCCGTGAGTCCAGGACCCCCAAATTGTGCACCAGGTCCGTTTGCGGCAGTGCCATCCCATCCAGGACCAAAGATGGAAAAACCTTGGTACTGGGAAGCCCAAACACCCAAAGCCACTCAGTCTTGCTTGGGTTGAGCCAGAGCCCATTGCACCTCATCCAGGCCCCTACAGCCTCCAGGCACTGAGATAGGACATCCACGGCATCACTCAGCCCGGGGAGGAGATATAAAGCTGGGTATCATCAGCATACTGATGATACCTCACCCCAAACCATTGGATCACCTCACCCAGCATCCTCATGTAGATGTTAAATAAGAGGGGCGAGAGAACCGAGCCCTGTGGCACCCCACACAGTAGGGGCCATGGACTGGACTTCTCCCCTCCTACCAACACCGACTGGAACTGACCCTGGAGGAAGGAGGAGAACCAGCACAACACAGTGCCGCCCACCCCCAACTCTCGAAGCCGGTCCAGAAGGATACCAGATCGATGGTATCGAAGGCCGCCGAGAGGTCAAGAGCAAGGATGGTTGCACTGCCCCCATCCCGATCCCGCCAGAGGTCATCCAAGAGCACGATCAATGCCATCTCAGTCCCATATCCCGGCCTGAATCCTGACTGAAAGGAGTCCAGATAATCTGCTTCATCCAGAGCCCTTTGAAGCTGCCGTGCGACCACTTTCTCAACAACCTTCCCTAGAAAAGGGAGGTTGGAGACTGGTTGGAAACTATCCAGATTAGTTGGGTCGAGCGATGGCCCCTTCAGGAGGGGGTGCACCACCACCTCCTTAAGAGCCGACGGGACTAGCCCCTCCCTCAAAGAGGAATTAACCACCGCCCAGACCCAATCACGTGTCCTCTCCCGGGCAGCCTTGACTAGCCAGGAGGGGCATGGATCTAACTAATGGACAACAAAGCTAGTGGATATTCTCATGGGCTGCTGCATGGTTGTAACTGAGATTTCTCCCATGGAAAGAATGCTACAGTACAAATGCTAATGCTGATTTCAATATTAATAAACAGTACCCATTTTACAAAACAGTAGCTGATGATATCTGGTTTCTACTGAGGTATGGTGCTATCTGAATAATAATATATTCATTATTAGCTCTCCTCAGATTCCTCAGACTCTGACCCTCTCAGAGAAGCCCTGGAAGCAAAAAATGAAAAGGACTTAACAATAATCAATGAAGTCATACAAGAAATAGGACATCAGTGAGATTATTACTATGTTTTCCCATATATTTGATTTCTCAAGGGTAATAAAAAAAGCCAAGTTCCTGGAGGGACCTATTTTTTTCCTTGACCTAGAACTCGGAGAACAGAAGGGAAAGTATCTTGGGATTAATATTTGAAACTACTAAAGATGTGGTGCAATGAAGGTTCAGAAGAATTGGACTAGCAATGCATACTTTCTCAGAAGTAACTTCCACTGAGTCCATATTTAGCCACAGATAAGTTTAAGCAGTTTATTGGGTTTGGGTGACAACACAAGCTCAGGTGAATCTCACCTGGAAGAAGAAAGTTCCAAATGCTTCTCTGAAGCCGTGTTCCAAGGAGGAAAATAAATCATAAACTGGCAGGGAAGTTAGATTTGTTGCCATCACGGTAAACGGGATTCATTGTAAAATCTTAATGTGGCCATTTTCTTAACAGAGCTCCTGGCATAGATCCTGTTTTGTGGTGTTAATGCTTCTACAGTATGCCGCCATTGCTTCCCCACATCCTAATGTTTGAATTCCACCAAACTCTATCTCATTCTTCAGAGGAAAGATATAATTACTGGGAGGAACATGACAGATACCTTCTTAAGTACTCAAACATCATGCAATCAGTATTCATAAGCTAGAGCTTGTCTTCAAAACATGGTATTATAAAAGAGGGATATAACTGATACTGCTCTAGATATTGGGACTATGTTTTCAGTGAATCAGATAATGCAGGTGTCATCTTCTTTTCCCATAGATAATTTAACTTCTTATTTTGCTTTTCAATTAACATTATATCCCCGAACCTGATTGGAACTAGATGCATATTTATCTCTCTGTATTTATCTTTCCTTTATTCATTTTGAATGTAAAGTATATTATCTGGATCCAATCTGATATCTGACGCTGTGTGTGTGTGTGTGTGTGTGCGCGTGTGCATGTCTTTGTATGTACATGGCCACCCAACTTAATGTGACTCTGGGCAGTGTACAACAATAAACAGTAAACCAAAAGAACCACATAACTTTAAAACATAGACAATATATAACTATGAAATACAACATGGCGACCAAACACAATAATAAAACAGCCACAGGGGGATTCCACTCAAATTGACCCAAGTGCTTGGGGAAAAAGCCACGTCTTAACAGCTTTCCTAAAAGCAAGCAGAATCAGGGCCTGTCATATATTTGGGGGGAGATTGTTTCAGGCAATGGGGCAGCCTCAGAAAACACATGCTTCCTCGGTCCCATAAGGCAGAGCTTTCCAAACTGTGTGTCGCGACACAGAAGTGTGTCGCCACACACAGTCTGGTGTGTCGCCACACAACCCGGAAGCACTGATCATCATCAACGCTTCCGGGTTTTCCCGTGGTGACACACCAACTGCGGCGCGCAAAAACCTGAAAGCGGCAGTAGCGCTTCCGGGTTTTTGCGCGCTGCCGCAATGGCGGCACTTCCGGGTTTTCCTGCGGCGACACACCAACGGCGGTTGGTGTGTCACCGCGGGAAAACTTTGGAAAGCCCTGCCATAAGGTGACAAGAGCATGCCCTCCCTGTGGGAGTGTGTGGTGTGATTAGCAGCAGCAGCAGCAGCGCCGCCGCCCCTCTGATTTTAAAGAGGAAAAAAGCCCATTTATTTTGCTGCATTCATCAAACACACAAAGATCTTCCAAAGGGTGATGGTGCTCTAATCAACATTTCTGGAACGTGGTGCAAAACAAACATCAGCAGTCTTTCTGGCAATGTGCTGCACTTTCCAAACTGTGATTATAAAAGTCACAACCAATTCTTGCTTGCCAGCTGATGAGAAAGAGAGACAATGAAAGCAGGATTTTGTGTGAACAAGGCCATTAGTCACAATAGAATTTTATTCATTGAAGGAAGACCTGGAATTAAAGAATGGTGCTGAATGAGTTGGCCACTATCTGGAGCAAAATCTTGGCAACCTCATGAGAAAAAGAAAGAGGCACCATAAAGTGAGCAAGAGATATTGCTGCTCCTGAGGCACATAAACCCTTATCTTGTTCAGTTCACATATTTTCCTCTATAGTTCTACAGCTTTGGGTAAGGGTAGATGGAGTAGTTGTTTATACACTTGATGACCACTTACTCATGTAGGAAGCCTTAAGAGTGGGAGGCAGCAGCATGGGAGGAGCAGAAGCTGCTTCATGGACACCAGGCATCGAGAGTTTCTCATCATAGAGTGATGGGAAATGATAATAAGAAGCACCTATTGGACCACTGAAAAAAACACCATCAGGATAAGGTTCTGGACGTGTGTGAGATGGAAAAGCTGCTCAGACAAGTTAATGTACAAAACTGCACTTGAAATGCGAGATAATTTCTTTTCATACAACCTGGTGCCACCTAGAAGGTTTGGGCCAAAATGCTCATAAGTGGTAGCCTGCAGGACAGTAAGTTAGCTGTAGTCCTAAACAGTTGGAGGGCACTAAGATGTCTACTTGTATGATGGCCTCATGGCCAAGGGGTATTCATGAACATCCTGTCTTCTTCTCTCCAGCCGTCTGCATCCTCCTTGGCCTTCCATACTTCAGTTAAATTCCAGTGGAAAACTTCATGTGGGAACTCCTCCCAACGGGCATGTTCAGTAGCTATTGTTACTACTAAGGCAAACTTGTGTCTTTGAGAAATTGTTAGGGACACTTTCTTCTGCTCCTGAAAAAAAATTATAGAAAACATCTGCCCAATTTCTTTCTCCATCCATTTGATGAGGAATTCCAAAATGGACATTTGTGCTCAGCCCTAGTTGAAAAATCCCCAGTCTGCTCTCACATCCATTTTCAACTAATAATTTTGCGGGTTCTTCTAGATACAATCACATCGCAGGGCAGTGACTTGGGTTTTAAATGTTTACATACAGTGCTCAGATGTTTGATTCAGTTCAAATGTGATCAGTAACAACCTCAGGGTAGAGGGGGCAAGGGGTGTCATAGCGGCATCTGATGTTGTGACACAAGTCCCATGCCTTTTCATGTGCACCGCATACACATCCCAAAGGAGCAGAGCTTATGCTGTGAATTTGCAATGCTGTTTTCATCATTCTGATGAAGTAGTGAGATCCTGCAAATGCCACTGAATATAATTTTCAGTAATACCTTAGTAAATGTTTCAATCAGTGTATACCTATGGGAGAAGTTATAGCCAAAGGGAAGGGCTGCTAAGTCTTCTAGTGAGGTTACTTCTGAGAAGTATTACATGGTTACCCAATATTCCGACGTATATTTTGCTCTAGGTGGCAGTGAATATGATTAGTTTTGGAGAGACTACAGGGAATGCTTTAACTAGGTACCAGAAGAATGCAGATTCATACTGCTTGATCATGCTTGAATAAATTGTTTGGTCTTGGGAGAGTTTTCTGATGGCATTATCAAAATAATGGGCACATTTTGGAGTGTCTGTCAAAATTTGGAAACTGTAGCTGGCCCAGAATGTAGCCATGTGAGCAGTTATGTGTGCATCACAGTGTGTTTTCATATGACACCTCTGCTCTGCAAGCTGCACTGATTACCAGTGGTTTGTACCAGTGCACAACTATCACCTTGTAATTCAAAGTACTGGTTGTTATCTATTAGTCTATAAGTCCTGCATAATTTTAGGCCTAGTTATTTATGGGACCACCCCTTTTCAATTGTCTCTGCCCTTCCCAAAGTTCAGACAGGATGGGTATGCTCGAGTTCCTATCAGTTAATCAGGGTCATCTTGTGGAACCGTGGAATCATGTACAGGTAGTCCTTGCTTAATAATGGTAGTTGGGACTGGAATTTCTGTCGCTAAGTGATGCGGTCACAAAGCGTGACGTCGCATGACTGCATCCCTTAGCTGTGGCAATCCTGGCAGTTCCCGTTGCAGTTGTTAACCGAATCCCACTAGTTGTTAGACGAGGACCCACCTTGATCCAAGCCATTCCTGGCTTGGTCCCTCCCAGCCCCGAGCCTCGGTAAGGTAAGGGACTGCCTCCTCTGCCTCCTCTTGAGCTCCCTCCACCTGCCTATCTCCCCCCCATCTCTGTCCTTTTGGCTGCCCGTCTACCCACTGCCGCCAGCTGCCCCCACCACCTAGCCCTGCCTGCCGCCACTGCACGTGCCACTACTGTACCAGCTGGGGCTTTCTTTCGCACCACCTTCTTTCGCGTCCTGCCAAGGGCCTCTGTTCATGCGCCAGCCAGGGCCTCCATTTGTGCCCTGCCCTTCTTTCACAAAAAAAGCCCGGCGTGTGAAAGAAGGCCCTGGTTGCACGGGCATGAAAGAATGACCCAGCTAGAATAATAAATAACAATAAATAATGAATTAATAAATAAGAAAATACTTATTAAATGCATAAAATATGCATAAGAATATGCCTACCTCCACATTTGCAACTGTAGATATAGGCGATCTTTCTACAGTTAAGCAGAGTCTTATTGGTTGAAGGTGAATAATAGGAACAATGTTCCTAATTGTTCTTTTCAGTCTTAGCCCTGCTATATGTGCATCCTCTCTAGAGTCTTGCATGCAAGTTACACATTAAACCTGTGCAGGTCTGTGAAGGGTGCTTCACTTCAATTAAGGTTCAAGCAATATGGCCTCCTTCTTCTAACAGTGAAGTGAAGTGGTTGTGTTGATTCAGCTGGCTTTCTCTGCAGGCTCTTCCTGTACGGAAGACAAGCCGCTTAGGCTGCCGTGCAGAAATGCCCTAAGAGGAGGCCCGGTGGTGATGCAAAATATCTCACTGAGACTAATTGTGTTGCCTCTTCAGCTCAATGAAGCAAATCGTATTGTCTTCGCAACGCAAAGCACTTCACTGAGCAAATCAAAGCCACCTCACTCAGGCCTATTTATTATCCAGACCACTTGTTTTGTCTTCATGTCAAGGTTCTTACTGGATAGGCTTTCGCTGTACTCAAGTGATTCCTGTGAGCTACAGTAGGTGAAGAACTGCACCACTCCCTTCTTTATGGCTCCAGTGCCACCTCTACTTGCAACTGGTATTAACAGAATGTTAAGAAGGCATTCGTAACAAGCAGAAAAGCGGGACATAGCAATTGACCCAACCAAACCAAACCAACCAGTGTTTTTTCCCTGATAAACAATAACTGGAATCTTGGGTATAGAAAAGTTATTTTTAAAATCTATATGCAACCCAATTCTTTGCCCCCATGTCTGTGCAAAGAATTCTGGAGCATCAATTCTCAGGTAGCTGGTGTGAAGTTCAGCTGTGAAAGAGTGTGTTGAATGGATTGTGGCCAAAGTGGAAAAGAAGCAGGCCAGATTCAGATGGGAGGGAGGGAGGGAGAGAGAGGGACACGCCACAAAACATTTTATGCCAGGACAAATTACAGTGAGCATGGTTATAAAAGGGGTTGGGGGAAAGTTGGTTTGGTTTTAGTATGTCCCGGATATTAGAAAGGTATTGCATCTCTAAGGGGTTTGTTCATTCAATACCTTAACACTGGTTACATTTCAGTTACCTGTGTGTTACAGTTCATATGCTTGACTGAATGCTGTTTCCTAATGTTGTAAGTGAAAGCTGTAAACACTTCACAATTATCTAACCAATTCCCTATAGTAAGATATTATTACTAGGGTGAATCAGGTTCTTGGAAGACAGTTGAAGGTTAAAGAAGTTAATGTTTTGTTAAATTATATTTCTTGTATATCATTTTTATTAAAGATATTGATTACAATATTAAAAACTAATACAAACTAAACTTAAAAAAAAAAGAATAGTAAGAAATAATAACAAGTGCAAGAAAAAAGAAAAAGAAAGAAAAAAGAAAAAAAGAAAAAATATGATAAAAAGAAAAGAAATATATAAAGAAGTGACTTCCAATAATTATAGACAAATTTAGTAACTCTTCACCCTCTATAAAGTTACAAACAGATATCTCTTCATCCCATAACTAAAAGCAAATCCATAAAACACCAACTTTTCAATCCTGGTGTCAGCAAAAAGTCCATAAAGGGTTGCTAGAATTTGCAAATAAATGCCTTATTTTAACCTTGATCAAATAAACCAACTTTATTTATTTATTTATTTATTTATTTATTTATTTATTTATTTATTTATTTATTTGATTTATTTTACCGCCCATCTCCTCCAACGGAGGACCCTGGGCAGTTCACAATAAAAATCATGATAAAACACAATACAGATCAGAACATCAATAAATAAATATAAAATCCAAGTGCAAGGATGTTAATACTAAAAAGGGTTTCATGGGATCAACCAGCCCCAGGAGGAACTGTTAGCATTCCCCTCCCATGCAAGGCGGCAGAACCAGGTCTTTAAATTTTTCCGGAAGGTCGGGAGCGATGGGGCCTCCCTCACCTCCGGTGGTAGAATGTTCCAGAGGGTGGGCGCTGTTGCAGAGAAGGCTCGCCTCCTGGACCCTGCTAGATGGAAATAAAGTCGTTTATCTTTGTTAAGAACCAAGATAGCCAAAATAACTGTGGTTCCCATGAGAAGCTATTTATTTTTTATAGTTAATTTTAGAATCTTATACTAAAAGTCAATATTCCAAATTTAACTGGACCCTTAATCCATTTGTAACTTTCTTAGATCAAAATCTTATTTAGCTTTTTGCTATTTATTTCAAATTCTTTAAATTCTTAAGCTTATAATTAATTTTTATTTTGTTCAGAGATGAAGCTAAACTCACCCAGCAACTTTTCAAACTTGTCGTTCCAAAGGTCTCTAATAGCTTTAAGATGGTTAATAGGCAATTTCCGAAAGTGATTAGAAAGTGAGGCTTGAGAACTTAGTGTCCTTTAAAAGGCTCTGCCACAGTTGTGAGCAAGATCGCTAATCCCTTCATCCCCCAGCACTCAAATTCACAGAAGACCGCTGTCCTGTGGTCTTCTCGCGAGAAGCAGCCATCCGGAGCACATGTGGGTGATCTCCTGCCCTATCCTTTTCCAGAGAGGTTCCAAAGAACCGGTCTACTCACCGGTTCTTTGGTCTTTGCCGCGGTCGTCAGCTCTGCTTTCACAAAGTCGTTTTCAGTTTGCCATGCCTCCCCCAGAAGTCTCAATATTTTGTTAAACTATCTTTCAAAGATCTGGAATCTTCCAATCTATGAAGAACTTTGGATATTTGAGCTTGGACAGTTGCAAAATATGTACTCATGATGGAAGAGTGCTTGTGTTCCAGATTCAAAAATTGGCTGAATTAAATCTGTCAACTCTCAGCCTTTGAATTAGCTCTGTTGTGCAAGAGGCAAGACAGGACAATATGATTCTATACTGGCTCAGTTTAATTCATTGTTTAAAATTTGAAACATCATGATAAAATTTTTAAAAAGTCATCTGATTGCAATAGCCTCATTTTTTCTTATTTTTTCCTTAATTTTAAATTACATATGAAGAGTCGGAAGCGACTGAACGAATAAACAACACACACACACACACACACACACACATATATATACATACATACATACATACATACATACTGTATATATAAAAATAGGTTAAGTTTCTTCTTTAAAGTATATAACCTTTTACACAATGGTTATATAGTTATATTTTTAACTGATTATGTCCCATCAAGTTGGGGTTGACAGCCACATAGATTTTCTCCATGATGATAGCCTGCTCTTTCAGGGCTTCCAAGGGTTCACCCGTGGCCACTGTAACAGAGTCCATCCACCCTGCCGCTGGTCTTCCTCTCCTTCTCTTTCCCTCCACCTGTCCCAGCATTAGAGCCTTTTCCAGAGAGCTGGGTCTTTGCCTCATGTGTCTGAAGTAGGATAACCTGAGCCTGGCCATTTGTGTCTCCAGTGAGAACTCTGGATTGATTCCTTTGATTATCTGTTTGTTTGTTTTCTTGGCTGTCCAGGGTATTCTCAAGAGTCTTCTCCCACACCAAATTTCAAAAGCATCAATACTCTTTCTATCCTGCTTCTTCAAAGTTGAACTTTCACTTCCATAGAAAGTCACAGGGAATACTATTGCCTGCACTATTCTGATCTTTGTATAGTTAATATAATTTATATATAATGCTACAAAATAATAACCTATGTTTTTGAAGGCATGTTAATTATAATGTTTTTAAAGTTAAATAAATACTTAAAAAAACTATTAGAGGTGGGTTTTAAAAGAAAGGTTTTCAGGGTCTTCCTGAACACCAGGAGAGCAGGACAAAACACACCTCATGGGGGCAGTGTATTACATGATATGGGGGCAACCACAGAGAAGGCCCTGCTTTCTCATCCATGCCCCTCTCACCTCTTGTGGCCTTAAAGAAGACCCTCTCTAGATGTCCTCATAGGAACAGCAGAATGATTGGAAAGGCAATCCCTAATGTTTAAAAGGGTAAATCATGTTGCTTTCAATTGTTAACAAAATCTTTTGTTTGTTTTATACTTATAGTTTTATTTATAATGATAGCTGTATTGGTGGAAGCAATACAAAACTATAAGAAATGAATATTTGGTCTGCTAACAGGACATTGCTTTGCGTTCAATTGAGGACGGCATCAATGTGATTTCTGCATTTCATCTTCAGTGGAAACATCCGATCAAACTTTAGTTTACAATTTTGGCAGACACAAGTCTCCATAACATTAAAGAAGTCAGTAGTTAGTGGACATCTCATTAAGCACTTCACCAAGACATGCTATGACTACTTTGGATCACACATCCCTAGTTCCAAGTGACAGCTGAGTTCCAATTAAAAGTAAATATATTGTCATAAATAGTTGTTATCTGACTTGGGTGTTTTATTCCTTTCTATTGATTTATTTTCTTCTCATTTTAATTAAGTATTTATGAATATGTAAACTGTTGGTGTATTATTCTTTGAGGAGTAAGTCACAGCAATAAAGCCTTATTAGGTAAGCACCTGCAAACTTTTAAAGGTCAGGCAGCACCGGATCCAGGCTGAAGAGTATAAAAGAACCTGCCTGCCCGCCCCACCCTGCTTTCTGCTTCTGTTTTCTACGCCTGCTTGCTTCTGCTACTTATTTTTTCTGGTGAGTGATGAAAGAAGTGTAACACTTCCAGGGATCTGGAAGAGAACTGTGAATAGTATCTGTTTGAATGAGTAAGTAATACAACTGCAACTGATTTACTACAATGGCTGGCATCATTTATTGGTCTCTAAAGGTAAATGCTTTCTAATACTCTGCGTGTGCAAGAAAACACACACACCAACATAAACTGCCTCCCCCCCGTTCATTTATGTGTAAAATAAGTCCTTTTGATTTTAATGGAATCTTCTAAGTAAATTATTACAGACTAAAGCTACTTTGGAGAACCACCCGGTTAGAATTCAGCCTCAGCTGAACAAGTAACTGATCTCTTGGTATGTTGACTACTTCAGAATGGCTCTTACTATAAAACTTAAATACTTAATTGGTCTTTTGGGAAAGAGCACTTCCATAAGGAAACTGCAGAGAAATTAATAACCTATTATATGCATTTATTATATCCTTGCAAAATGTGGTTACTGAATGAGGCTAACCACTGGCTAAATCAGTTCTAAAATCTGTATTTGTAAATTGTTTGCATAAACACTAGGTTATTAGCTATGAATTGTAGCTAATATTTGCTCATACAGCCGTCATATGTAATCAGTATCCATGTGAGCTTGTTTTAGAAAATGTATTATGGCCTTAGACAAGGGTCCCCATTTTTTAAGGCCTGTGATCACCCCTGGAAGAGCATGATACAGGTTCTGCTGTAGTGGGTGCAGCAGTCATGGAATACTGCTAGAAGTGTTACTAGAAGCTTGTATTTTATTTATTCATTTATACTGTATATAATTTAGATTTCTAGAGCTGCCCAACTTATCGACAACTTCGGACAGCATACAAAACAATACATTAAAAAACCTCCTCAAAATTAAAAAAATAAAAGATGGCCGTAACAGGGGAACAAACATAGACTGTAAATATACAAAGTCTACCCCAGAGCGGACACAACCTGCCCTAGCCCAAAATGTAGAGAAAAAGCCAGGTTGTCAAGGCTAGCTTGAGGGGAAGCAGGGTCAGGGCTGTTCAAATGTCCAGGGTGATGCTGTTCCAGGGGGCAGGTGCCATGACAGAGAAGGCATACTTCCTGGGTCACATATGATGGCATTGCTTGATAGATGGGTCCCACAGCATGCCAACTCTGTCAGTTCTTAAGGGCTGAGCAGAATGGATATGAATCTGCTTTATGGCCATACAACGTGTCCCACTTCTTTAAGACTTTCAGAGCCTAGAAGGAATCGGCATTAGGTCTGTAGCTGGCAACACATGGAGTTGACAAGATTTTCCTCTTTAAGGGGACGGTGACATTTGCTTTAACATGGCAAATTGTGTAGGCTTGAACCTCAACCAGCAATTGGGCCAGAAGAGGCTCAGAAATGAGGCTGAGCAAAGCAACACAGCCAGTTTATTTCACTATTAGAAGTGGAATAGATAGCGTTGCTTTAGGAATCACTTTCCAAGAGATGCTTCACTTGAAGGAACTCCCCCATCCCCCATCCCTTTGATGTTTTGCAGAGCCCCAATTGGTGTAGCTTCCTTTGGACTCATAAGCAGGTCATCTGAGAAACAGTGTGAAATGATAAGCTTTTAGCACCAAGTTTATTCCGAAATTTTCTAATGCTTCCAGTTTTTGAGGCAAGAAGGTTCTTAACCATCATCAACTGGATGATGGGGTCTATGAAAATCTACACATGGAAATATACCTGTGACCAGAGTTTTACAGTCTGTGGCATAGGACTGCATGTGGCTCCCAAAGGCTTTAGGGGCAGTCCTGGAGACCTCCAAAAGTTGTTAACCAAATCATAACTTTAATGCGACAGAACAAGATATAAATGTAAAAGTAAATGTAATAAAATTCAGATCATTGATTACTTTTTGAAATGCAGATCGGATTACTAATTAAACTTGACGTGGAACCCCCAGCCCACAAAAAATCGAATCCAACTCATTTAGACTGTGTTCTGGGAATTTGGTTGGGATGATGTTTCTGAGGGAACTGCAATATTCGCATAAATACAGAAAACTGAAAACATTCCGGCATGGAACTGGTCCTCCCCAAGCACCCTAGCTTCTCTGCTCACTAGAACCATAGGATGAATGTCCTTGGAAAAGAAAAGCTGAAAACTGAGAGGGAAATTGAGTGGCTTGCGAAAGCCACTAACACAGGGCTTTCCAAAGTTTTCCCGCGGCGACACACCAACCGCCGTTGGTGTGTCGCCGCGGGAAAACCCAGAAGTGCCGCCGTTGCGGCAGCGCGCAAAAACCCGGAAGCGCTGCTGCCGCTTTCAGGTTTTTGCGCGCCGCCGTTGGTGTGTCGCCGCGGGAAAACCCGGAAGCGCTGATGATGATCAGCGCTTCCGGGTTGTGTGGCGACACACCAGACTGTGTGTGGCGACACACTTTTGTGTTGTGACACACAGTTTGGAAAGCTCTGCACTAACAGTTTACAATAGAGCAATGCATTTGCTTACAAGTGATGATATGCCACAACTTTTTGTTGCAGGTGCAACTGTGTACCAATACTATTGAGATAATCCTGCCTCTGAGAGGCAGCACATCTTTGTGGTACTTGATTCAAGGAGCTGGGCAATGAATCTGAGTAGAATAAGTTGCAAATTATAGTGGCTTTCTATGCACTACGCACTTTGGGCTGCAAAAAGTAGAAGCAAACAATTGCTGCAAAGTGCAGCTTCTCAGCAATGATTGCAGTGTTTAATCTACTTTACTTATCTATTGTATGTCCTTGCAGCTCAACTGTTGTAGCTAGCAAAACGATTCAATAGGTTGTATGTGCTTTAGAGAACAATTCTTTGTCAATCAGTCCTGGGAAATTAAGGTTATATTTTTCTGAAAATTGCTGGACAGCCTCTTCTCCCCGCCCAGTCCAGATCATTCTGTCATGATGCTACCAATGTGATGGTCCCCCTAGTTTTCTTTTTTTACACTCCATGGTCAGCTTCTTTTTTTCTGCTATGCCCTTCAATTACTGACAGAAACTTGCACATGAATTCTCTGAGCAGAAATGTACCATTTGTAAATCACCATACAATGATGAAGTGAACACGGATACTGTGACCAAAGCTTAATGAGATATGGAAAGGTAATCCACTGACACTGATGGAGATTTCTAAACCTCCCTCTTAAGTGGCTTTGCATTGTCGAAAAATGCTGCAGTATTATTGATGTATGTGTGCATGGAGATGTCAGAACAAAGGTTTTTTTTAAAAAAATATATTTTCACTAGGCAGAGAATCTCTGTAGTGGTGGAAGATTTCAACCCATATTGTCATCCAATAATTAAATAAATAAATAAAACATTTGCTTTCCATAAGATGAAGCAGATTCATTTATTCAGTCTGGGTAGCAAATTAATTATCAGGCAGAACCCATAAAATGAATGTAAAAATAGTTCCCTTCCATCTGACAGAGTTTTTGGTTTTAAAGTAGAAAAGAGAGAGGCAAAAAGATATAAAACAGGTCACTGGTAAATTAAGTGCATAAAGATCAGAGGTTAGATAATTAGTTCATTTACATGAGGTGCAGGATTTGTTTTAAACTTTACAACATTAACTAGGAACAAATATACCACATAAAGCAGCAATCTGAATTAATGAGCATAAATCAAAAGGACACCCCCTCCTTTTCATCAACTAACAGTTAATCTCTAGATAGCAAAACAATCAGGTCAGCAGATGTTTTTATTGTTAGCTCTGGAATTAGTCAAGTAAATGATGCTTGAAGGCAGCCTGTTAAAACTGGGAAGAGATTTTGGATCTAAAGCAGAACTATTGATGGTTAGCTTGCCAACCAGTTGAGTCTGTGTAAAAATCATTTTCTTTTTATTGCGGCCCCATGAATCACGGCACAATCTGAGCAGGGTTTGTCTCCTGCAACAGAGGGATAGAATTGAAGTGGTAGATTGAGATCTACTGCTCTGAGCTACATGCTTTGTTATTTGTTTCCTGCTACATCGCCGGTTGGTCCTTCTGGCACAGGACGGTGAGCTGCATTTTTAGTAGTACATAAGTTACGCTTCTGACCGCCAATGCACATCCATGCCACTGCCCAAGATGAAGGGAATTACTGAATTCACGCAACAGGTTAGGCCAGTGTTTTTCAAACTTGGCAACTTTAAGATGTGTGGACTTCAACTCCCAGAATTCCCCAGCCAGCATGAAAAACACTGGATTAGGCTGTGCTAATAGCTGGTTGGGTAGCTTTAGATTTAGGATGTTGTGTGAACTCAGCTCTTGTTTTAACAAGGTGTACAAAACAGTCCATTACATTAAGTTGTATTTTTGGTTTGTTGGTTGGGCAGAGAGTGTTACGTGAACACAGGATCTGTGTTTTGGCAAGCCAGGTTTATATTTTAGTACATTGTGTGAGCTCAACCACAGTGTATTAATTAGTCTCAGATGATGTGTCTCATGCATTTGTTTAGCCAGTTTTATAAGTCCAATGTCATGATTGTTTGCTTGGTAAAATCATCCTTTCTACTTGGAAACCTTGCATTTGAACTATCTCTGCTTTGGAAAGGCATAGGTTACATCTGAATCATGTTGAGGAGACAGGGCTCATTGGATCACTATTTAAGGGAAGAAGGTAAATATCCTACTTCCTGAGTATCATTTTTAATATTTGAGTATTCTGTATGTTCAGATGCAAGTTTCCATTTAGCTCTTAAAAAAGTAGTAGCTGTTGATCTTTAATACAGTGCATGCTTTCGTTAGACTGCTTAACAACATGAAAATGGAAAAAATCCCCCTTCAACATGTTTATTTCATAAATAGTTATTTCAACATGAAATAATTAACAACAGTCTTTATTGCAGTCATTAACCAGCACAAACATGAAATGAGCATTGGAAGGCAAAATATGGAAAACATTATATGAGAAACATGGGATTTTTAAAATGTTATTTCCTCGACCCTAGTACTTTTGACGACTATTCATTCAGAAGAGCACCTTCCCCAACTTAGTGCCCACCAGATGCATTGGGTTACGATCTCCATGACCACCACCAGCCACAGGATGGTAACTAGCTGTGAACGACCCATGGAACGTATTGAAGGAAGGACATTCCATGATTGCTTTGGTACTTTTTAGGCACAAAAACAAGGGCTAAAGACAAACATGATCCAATGCAAATCAGGAAAGACCTGGGTTTGCTTTTGCAGCGAATCCAGAGGGATCCAAAGACAGCTCCCCAGAGCCATTGTTTCCTTCCTCTGTCCCTTCCATTTTGTATTGAATTTAACCAGCCAGATAAACAAAACGGTAATCTCGTTTGGTGCATACCTCAGTGCTGGCACTTAAACAGCCTCTAATGTGCCAGCTGCTTCTTTGTTTCTTCTTGCTGTATTAATGGATTACACATCGTTCTTGTTACTTAGTGAAAGGACAAAAAGAAAAAACCCCAACACAAGTTAGAAATAATAAATAGAAATAAGAATAAGAATAAGAAAATGGTGTTGCATGTTAGAGAGCATACTAGATAAGGGCGTTGGGTGGTGCATGTTTTGAGGAGATTGGTTTTCTTTTTTCTTTTAAAAGAAAGGGATATTTTCTTGTGGCTATATGTGCCTCTACTCAGGAATATCCACCACTGAAGTTTGTATCTGTAGGGCAGTGTTTCCAAATTTTGCCTTCTTTTTGGATTAGTACACTCATCACAAAGAATGCTAGCCATTCTGGCACTGAGTATCCATCTTCCCAGGTTGATTAATCACCAGCTTCATTAGCAATATTAAAGAATGTGGAAAGGAAAAGACTGGAAAAAATGTTCCTTTGAATACAAAATTGTTTCGAGCAATACTGTTTTAGCTCTCTGCTTCCTTACAACCCACTTTGATGGTAAAATAAAACTAAGAAGCATTTTACGTTTGTAAAAGTTGGGAGACCAGGAGGTTTTAGAATATCTCAATGGGCCCTGCCCAGCAGTCTGGGCTTCAGCGGGTTCTCAGCAGTGCCAGCCCCGATGCTGGTTTTGCTCTTGTCAAAATCATCCAATTTACCAAAAACTGAATGGGAACCCATCTGCCAGTTGGAACAGCATTACCTGTTCCACGTTTAGATGTTTCCTCTCAGAATTCTGTAAAGAAAAAAAAAATAACCACCTACCAATTTCTGCTCCTTGTTTCTCCACTGACTGCTGACACTGCACTCAAGGTAATATGTTTGCCATGCTGGAGCAACAGCAGAGTTACACTTTTAGCTCCGTCTCCTCCATTGTTTGTACATCATCCGCCCACACAAAGGTTTGCGCGAACTGCTTAGCAAAAGACCCCTAACTTTTAAGCAACTATTTGTTTAGGGGCTTTGCATAACGTCATACAATCAGCTATTATGGACAAACCTAGTCTTGACGCTAATGTTGATGTAGCACAAACGTACAAAGGGGTGGACCTTTGATCATGCTGCCATAACTTGCTTTTTTAAATCTCCCCCTGGAGGCACCACTATATACAGTTTGGTGAAAATGTATTTGCGTTCTGAGTGATTTTTTGAATGTATTTATTTATATGGCTGCCCATCTCACAACAGTGACTTTAAGTGGCGTACAAGGATTAAAACAACAGCCATGAGATATAACCCATGACACCCCAGATTAAAAGAATAAACCCCAATCACAAAAAATCACATCAGTGCCAGAGTGAGTGATGCCTTACCTCACCTGACCCAAATGCCTGGAGAAACGGCCACATCGTTAAAGCCTTGTAAAAGGCTAACAGGGTTGGGGTCACCAGGACTGCCAAAGGGACGTGTCCTGCAGGACAGGTGCTGCCGCAGAGAAGGCATGACTCCTGGGCCCAATGTGGAGCACACTGCAGTAATCCAGACAGGAAATGACTAAGGCGTGAGTCACCATGAGCAAAGCCCCCTGGTCTGGGAATTGGTGCACAAGATGAACCTGTGCAAAGGCCCCCTTAGCCACAGCTGCCACCTGCTCTTCAAGCATTAAAAAAGAGGATAAAATAAAGTCAAGGTGGCCTCCAAGATTGTGCGACCGAAGCCCCCCCTTCTTTTTACCGGCAATGCCCATAAAAAGGAGCAGGGCTTCAGTTGCATGGTTGCAGATGCCATCTTGACTTTTGACGTTTAAGGAGTTGAGAAACACTGCCCTAAATGGTGCCTTCCTCCTCCTCCTCCTCCTCCTCCTCCTCCTCCTCCTCCTCCTCCTCCTCCTCCGTTACTTGCATCAGACATTGTGATGCAATTAATTAAGTGTGTCATTTATGTGACAACATCATGACCTACATGTCATCATTTTGACATTATGTGTCTTGTTAGGGGCACTGCTGACCCCTACCCATACAACTCAATAGCCAAAATCCCCAAAGGGGAGGAAAAAAACCCTCATAATTGCTAGGAGAAAGCAAAGCATGAGAAAGGGGCACTTTGCAAGTCACTATGGCATCAGGAAAGCACTTCTCCTTACTGTGTAAAGATGATATGTTGTCTGGAATAACTACCATTCATTCAGCAACATCATAATTTGGGCTTCAGTTGCATGGTTGCAGATGCCATCTTGACTTTTTTGACCCCTTTGTGGAAACCCAGGTACAGCACAACCCTAATGCAATGTGGTCCCAGGGTAAGAAATGTAGGAGGTTGGTAGAGTCAATCAGGACATTTAATAAAGTGTGGGAGACTCTGGGGTACATAGGTCTCCTTATTTATTTATTAAATTTATATGGCCACTCATCCCCACAAGATGACTCTGGGCGGCGTACAATAAAACACTGGGGGGGGGTGTTTGCAGGTGGGAGCCAATCGCGCACACCGGGGGGGGGGGGTTGCAGGCGGGACCCAATTGCGTGCACCGGGGGCGGGGTTTGCAGATGGAAGCCAATCGCATGCACCGGGGGGCGGGGTTTGCAGGTGGGAGCACCGTGGCCCATTTAACGGCACGGCCCAGTAGTGGGCCATGGCCCACAGGTTGGGGACCCCTGCTCTACGGGGAACATTTTAATAGAGTAACCTCACCGACACTGGACATTGGAAATGTAATCTAGGAATGAGTGGTTCTTCTTGTGAGTTAATAACAATTCATTGAGTTAATAACTTCATATATACCAGCCTCCCCCAACCTGGTGCTCTCCAGATGTGTTGGATTATATTCCATTAATTATAACTTTTGTACTGATGGTTTTAACTAACTACTTCATTATTTCAATTGGTTTGAAAAGTGAACAAGGAAGGTATGAATGTGTAAAGAAGGCAAAAAAAAAACATTTCATTCCTTTTTCAGTACCATGTGATAGCACTTCTCCTTATTCTTTCTGCTTGGCATTCTGGCGCAATCTCCACCTTCTCAAATTCCTTTCCTTGCTGTGTTATTTCATGTTCTTATTTTTTCTCTAATTATATGTAATTTCTCCATAACTTCCATCTAATCATTTTGTTAGATTATATCCCATGTTGGTGAATCTGCATGGATAGCATTTGTTTTCCTTTTAACTCCAATGCTCAGTTAAAAAATAAGAAGTTTTATAATTAGGAGGAAATGCTTCTTCAGACTTAACCCATTTTCCAGTTTGTTGAGTCCCCCCTTCCATCACCCAGAAAGGTTTTCCCAGTGCTTTTGATACTAGTGTGTGCTTTCAATATCACTACTATTTTTTCACCATTCTGTGAAGCTCTTTTTTTAAAAAAATGTGACACAAATTTAAAATGTTTAGATTTCAGGGGAGCAATGGTATTTAGTGTGCACTTTCCAAAATCTTATTTTAAAATATTAGTGTAGCATGGATGCAGGATTGCAATTTCTTTTAAAAAAAGTCATTAAAAAAATAATAGCAGTGAAAAATTACATTTAAAGCCTGGGAGCATTAAGTTTGTTCCTGTGCTTGACCACCAAAGCTATGTAATTTCATCACATGTGCTCCACCTTTGAGTTCTTTAATGTTTAAATGAATAGAACTCATGAATAAATATCAGTCAGTTGTTGATTAAACATTTATGAACTGATTATTTGAAATAAAAATCTAAGAAGTAGCTGCTACAGTTTGTCCATATGTCATATCTACTCCTTGAAATGCATGAAAACATGTGAATAAATATGCATGTGTGCATGTAATATTTCAATGATACAAGCCCCCCCCCTTCTTTTTCAAAGAAACTATTACAATTTTTTTTATCTCTTGCTTCCTTTCCAATCTGCCTGGTTTACTGCTTATTATAATTTGAAAAGATTATTTTACTAGGGTAATGGACAATAACACATTTGTAATTCATCCT
Source organism: Charina bottae (assembly GCA_023362775.1). NCBI lineage: Eukaryota > Metazoa > Chordata > Lepidosauria > Squamata > Charinaidae > Charina > Charina bottae. Next base: position 39,753,768 of record JALMGJ010000007.1, on the reverse strand, counting down.
TATAAACATGAACGGTAGCCCACATGCCTTGGTTGTTCCCTGCCAGGCATAATTTATCCCTATCTTTGGCTGTGAAACAGTGTGGATCTCTTAACTGAGTCCCTGACAGATGGTTTAAGCTTTTTTTTTTTTCAGGACTCCATTTCCAATCATTTTGCCCATATTGCAAAATTGGCCTTGAAAAAGGGTAAAGAGTTGTTATGCTGCATTAATATCCCTCCTGAATTGCTTGCTGTGAAGGGCGCGAGAAAAACCAAGGAAATCAAAAGAGGAATGCTTTTTAAAGTGTGCCTTTGAAAGTTACAAATGTTCAACACATTGATGATTGTGGATTATGTCACAAATCTCCATTTACATTTGAATGCAGACACATTAAGGATAATAATAAAAACACAAATACCCTTGGTACCTTAGTTCATAAGCTATTAGGATGACATTCATAATACAAAAAAGTGTGAAGAAAAAGTGCTATAATTTGGGAAGGCTTCCTATAGTCTTAAAATCCTGCTGTTCAGCTCTACCACTGGTTCTTAGATGAACAGAGATTTTCATACACGCTTTCAAGTTTTCTGCTACCAGTTCATATAATGAAAGCGCTCTGATATCTGGATTCTTTTTCGGGGGAACATGAATTGATCACATTCACTGTGCCATTTTTTTTCATTTCGTTTTGCAGCTTCAGCTGACTGACTTATTCATATCAAAGTGCTGTTCTTTTCTTCTTATTGCCTTTTAGTTTATGATCAAAATCAATGAGGACTGAAGCTTTCAACAACCATCTATAAAATGCAATTACTGTATACAACACACAGTAAAACTCCTGTGGTGTGTATGTTGGGACATAATTTATGCCACTTACCTCCAGAGTGGTATTGATCTTCTTGGCTGAATGTCTTACAAAAGGGCCCTTGAGTGTAAGCTCAAGGAAATATGTGGTTATTTGGATTGATCTATAATTTGATTAATAATGAGCTATCACGTGAACTCTGCTCTTCTCCTTGGTGTGTGTGTGTGAGGGTGGGTGTAGGTGGGTGACCCTACCTTGTACCTTTGATTTTGTTTTTCAACATGGACATCAAATAGAGGGATGTCTGTCTTCACTGCTTTGTCACTATTGTGCTCTAGTTGGTGGATGTCAATGCACTGCTAATGGAAGATAGAGGCAAGGATGTAAGCAAACTGCAACAGCAATCTTAGATGTAATAGGACTGTGTGTGCTAACAAAAGCATGGACCTTTAATGTGCTCTTAGCGGAAAAAAACCAGATTGGTGCTATAGTGCCACCCAATGTCCGCCCTCCCAGCGAAGAGCACCTGGGGCCCCAAGTGTGTGAAGGGCCCCGTTTCATGGTTGTGTTAACAGCTATGGCTTTTAAGATCTCTCGGCTGTATTTATATTTATATTTAATTTTTTGGTATTGTTTTTATTGTTGATTGTTTTTATTATTGTTAGCCGCCCAGAGTCACTGGTTTGAGATGGGCGGCTATATAAATTGAATAAATAAATAAATAGTGGATGATACACCCCACAAACAACAAGATGAGCCTGTGCATGTAAAAACAACAACCACCAGTCCACTAACACACTCCTGTGCATGTAGTGGTGAAACCTCTGACACTGATTGGCTGATTGTTTAGAATGTTCGGCTCAGAATATAAAGCTGCTGAGTTTCTCTGAGGAAAGGAGATGTTGATCAGTCAGGGATGAAAACCTCACAGAAGATGGTTCAGGGTTATGAAGAGGTCCTGGGATACAGGGAAGATAAATAATAGTCAGAGGGAAGGGGTGTTGAAAGGAGGGGGCACGCAAGGACATTTACTGGATAATGAGGTTTGAGAAAAAAAGTGAAAGCACTGGAAATGAAGATGTGGTTTAAATTGTCAATCTGATTTAATGAGATGAATCAATTCAATAACATGTGCGTAACTCCATCAAATCAGCAAATTGATTTGAAGGAACTAGATTCAATTTGACACATCGAATGGATTCACCAAATCAATCTGAAGATTCAATTTGAAGAGGTGAGCCTATCAAATTGTCTTCAAATTGAAGCTTTGCAGAACCCTACTAGGAACCTAAGGAGAGCCATGCTAGATGACATCAAAGCTCTGTAGGTTCTCTTCCACATTGGCCAACCAGATCTCTGCTTGATCATATTGCAGGATTCCTTTGACTTTACTGATACCTTTGTGCATGAGTGACGTTCAATATAAAGACAAACTATTTATCTATTACAGAACTGTAGTAGCCTTCCCAGCTAGCATGACCAATGCTTAGAAGTCCACACATCTGGAGAATGCTCAGGTTGGGGAAGTCTGACGTATAGTAAGGCTGGCAGTATATGGCATTCCAGATGCTGAATTGTAGCTACACTGTTAGCTATTGTTTCCAGGAAAATATGGCAAGTTATATATTGCCCATCCCTGGTATATGATATAGAATGATTTTCAGATTAAAGAGCTGAAAGGGGCCATTTAGGCCATGGAATCCAAGCCTCTGCTCAGTGCTGGAATCCAAATTAAAATACTCTTAACAGAAGGCAATCTAGCTTCCACTTGAATACAACCAGCAGTGTGAAGCCCACCGTTTCTCTGCATAACTGATTGCACCATTGAACTACTCTTAATATTAAGTTTATGTTCCCTGCCATTCAATGAGAATCTGCTGTCCTGCAACCTGAGTTCATTGTTTTGTGTCCTGCACTCTGGAATGAGAGAGGACAGGTCTTGACTTTTTTTTTATTATAGATAGGGAACTCACATTTCCTATCCAAAACTGTCCTGGGCTGGTGTTAATGCCTTCTACCAATCTTCAACAGAAGACATCACTAGGTAGGAAATAACAAGCTGAAGAAAACTTTTAACTGTACTACGTTAGTCCATATTATGAAAGTGCAAATATTTTAGAAGAAATATTTCCAAAGGGTAGATAGCAAATATTCAATAGGTTAATTATTGTTGTTAGGAAATTGCCTTATGCAATAGAAAATAATGTTCTGTAAGAAATGACACTACATTAGTTGAGTCTCACAAATTCCATATTTCAGGAAAAATGTGCAGCTAACACAAGGAAAGTCATGCATTGCCTCCTTTGCACAGATATTGCCGTGTTAGGTTCTATTGTATAAAACAGATAACAAGAGGATGTTTTAGTAGATACCTTTTGAAATTCCAGTCGTGGACAAATTGCTGAGCAGTGAAACATTTTATTTGCAAAGAACAAACCTCTATTACTTGATCTCTCAGTACCGAGTCTTAGGTAAATTCTTCAAATAAAAGACTGCAGGGCAAAGTCACTAAGCTGACAGTTTCCATTTCAGAGTCCACGTTCCCTGAGATTTTGGACAACTAGTGGTAATTTGCTGCATTCTGTTGGAAAACTCTGTACTGTATTAAAAAAGAGTGAGGGACCAGAGGAGGCCAGTTCAGCTGGGTGAGGGACTTAGTCTCACTCTTATATACTTATGACTTATACTTCAGTCCTGTGAATGTAAGATTTCTTGGTGATTAAAAATAATTGCCCATTGTGAACACATTACAACTAACAAACATTTCAATCTGGTCAAGAGTGCAATAAAATAACGGATTGGAGATGAAAAAGTTAGTCTGCTTTCTTTGAAGATCGCAACCACTAGTATTAGGATTTAGGTATGCTTCTGGTTGTTGTTTATTTGTTCACTCGCTTCCGATTCTTTGTGACTTCATGGACCAGCCCACACCAGAGCTTCCTGTCGGCCATCACCATCCCCAGCTCCTCCACGGTCGAGTCCGTCACCTCCAGAATATCATCCATCCATCTTGCCCTTGGTCGGCCCCTCTTCCTTTTGCCTTCCACTTTCCCTAGCATCAGCATCTTCTCCAGGGTATCCTGTCTTCTCGTTATGTGGCCAAAGTACTTCAGTTTAATGCTTCTGGTAGCAAGATAATATTCTTGTAATGATTCTACCATTGATTCCCTAATACTTTTTTTTTTCAAAAGGTTTTGCACAAAATATGAAGAAAGTTTTATGTTGATAATCAGAGGTTGGACTTATAGGTCTGGATTGAAAGGACAGTGAAATGTAATTCAGTAAATCCAATGGGATGGAAATAAAAGTGGGGAGGTTCAATTTGTTTTCCTTGGAGATTAAACCCTTGACATCACATGGAATGTTACTGTCAAGCAAAGTTTGGTCAGAATAATGTGAGTTAGCATTCTGTCAAGATTTGCCAAACCCATGATATGAATCTGATTAGTTCTTTGCCTTCTGATCATGAGATCCTTATCTGGATTACTGTACATGGTGGCTGCATTGCTTATGCAGTTATGTCAATAATGCATATAGGTGGTTACACAGAGGATGGGTTTCCAAAATACACTTAACAAGGTTAATTAAACAGCGGTCAGCTGCATTTCCTCAACACGCTAAACTTGATTAGGGTTGTATGTAGTTTAGCATGATGTATGACCCCAAGTTCATGGTTCAATGTATTGTAGGAATTCAGAAAATAGATTAAGTCAGTAACTAGGTTGTGTGCTACATTAATGAAGCCATGGACCATGTTTCTTTGCATGATATCCCAAACTCTCAATTAAGTTTGAGGTAGTCTGGATTAAGAATACCATAATGGGGCTGCAAAAATGGAGGGGACCATTAGATAGTTTTGTAGCTCTTGTCCTCTTTCTTTTGGTGCCATCTAGTGGTCATCTGGTTTTTTTCAGCCCACATATTATATGCCTATTCTGAGTCACTTTATGTCAGTCAAACCAGTCATACTGGTATTCCGCAGAGCTAATTAACATACCTAATACAATTTTAAATGGTGGAACAGGGAACACAAACACAGCAACTCTAGGAGGTGTTGAAAACAAGACTTTCTTAGCAGTGGAACCTAGATTATGAAACTCCCTTTCAATAGAAGAGAATATATGTAGCTCAGGGTTAAACTGTGGAGTACTTGGTGGTCTCTGAGCTTGGTTGTTTGCTTGCAGACATTTCATTACCCAACTAGGTAACATCATCAGTGTGAGTGAGTGTGGGGTTTGCTCCCTGTTTATATACAGTAGCTTGCCCTGCCAGTTTTGGTGGGATGTGGTTTTCTGCTTGGTAGTTCCTTGATTAGGGTATTGTTTTCTGCTTGATTGTTTGTCTGTTAATCCCTGCTTATCTGGGTGTTGGCTGCTGGAGAGGATGTGTTCTGGTTTTTATTGTCTCTTTTGAATGGTGTGTAAATATGGTTTATTTCTATGTGTCTATGGAGGGCTGATTTCCTAGCATTTTTCGATTTAGCTTGATCTAGGATGCTCACAGTTTCCCAGTTGAAACTCTGGTTGAGTCTGTCCATGTGTTGTAAGATTAAGGAGTTTTCATCGTGTCTTCTGACTGCTAGTTGGTGTTCATGGATGCACTCTGCTAGTCTTCTGCCTGCCTGTCCTACGTAGTGGCTGTGGTATATATACTACTGAATATAAACAGGGAGCAAACCCCACATTCACTAGCACTGATGATGTTACCTAGTTGGGTAATGAAATGTCTGTAAGCAAACAAGCAAGCTCAGAGAGCACCAAGGACTTTCAAGTTAAGCTTACCTGGGCCCTCTTAGGAATGAGCTCAGGGGACAACTATAGATCCTTCTATTTCAGAATGGCTTTTTGCACAGCAGACAACTACTTGTGCTCTCTATGTCCTTTAATAGCTCAATGTCTTTATTTTTGCTGGTGCTCTGATTGCTTTGTTGAGTTTATTTATGTTTCTGTGGAATTGCCTTATAGATTCTTTAGAGTGGGAAGGTTTTAGATTATCAACAGAGAGCTAGGCAAAGACAGGATCTAAAGAGAAAAATCTCTGCCCCTTATGGCGGTATACCACTAGTTCAATGCTAAGTCTTTCAACGCAATAGGAGTTCAAAGAACAGTGCACTGGAAGGGTAAACAACAGCTGCAAACGAGGGAGACCAAGGGACATGATAGCAAATTCTATTCATACAAAATCAGAAGAAAAATTAATCCTATCCATTCTTTTCCTTCTATTGCTCCAGGAGACCTCTCAGTGGTATGCTTTGTATATAGATCTTTTTACCTGGTAAAATGAGTTGGGAGGAGGTGTGGCAAAATAAAAGGGTGAAGAGAAGCAGAGAGTTGGGTTTTACAAATTCTGCACTACTTGGAAATAGCATTTAGGCCTAGATGTAAATTTTCGGGTAGGTATGAATTAGGGGTAGATTTGCATAAGCAGTAAAACTATCCCTGATAACTATACTTACTGTCTTAAATAACTTGAAATTGGTCTAAAATTATACAGGAGAAAAGAAAAGACAGTTGATTGCCTTTGAAGATGAGAATATGCTGAAGGTGAAAATCATTTGAAATCTCACAGACATCCAAAGACTCTTGGGGAGGACTTCTTCTGAAGACTCGGAGGGCAGTTTTTGACATTTGCTCCTTTCTTATACATACATCTTTGAGTCTACGTGTATTTTTCATCTGGTCAGCTATGGATAAGGCTACCGTATCTGGGCTGGAAAACATAATCCAGATAACCACTGGATGGTAGCAAAGAGGCATAGAAAGTCTAACTTTCTGCTGTCTCCTAGTGGTCTTTTTGATTTTTGCAGCCCAGATAGGGTAGCCTTCGTTAAGGATGTTTATTGCCCTTGAATATCATATTTCACCCTGTTTCTGCAATCTGCCAGTAATGCTCTGTTGAGACTGTATGACACAATTTATAGTTCTCCAGGCCTTTATATGTGGAACATATGTTCAAAATGAACTTGATTCTACTCACTAGCTTGAAAAGGTATAGTACAGATAGATACTGTAGGTATAGCATCACAGGCAGGGCTGCAGAGACATTGTAGGGGAATTAGTCTAAGAAATGTATTTATTTGTTAAACTATCCTACTTTTTGTTGTGGATAACAAGATGGTGTACATATTGCTCCCTCCTCTCATTTTTGTCCACAATGATAACCCTGTGAGGTAGGTTGGACTGAGAAAGAGGGACTGGACCCAGATCACCCAATCAACTTTTGCAGCTGAGTATGGACCTGGGACTCCCTGGTGCCAGCCCATCTTAACCACCTGTACATGCTAGTTTATATGGATTGATGTATATTTGGAATTAATCAATATGATTTAAATGGCAGTGCAATATCTCAGTACAACAGAAATCTGTGACCAGGTGACATACAGTCCTCCTCAGTCTACTGCTCAGACACTCCAGTAGCTAAGAATGGGTAATGTCAAAAGCCTTGCTCCCCCTTTAAATGAATCCTTTATTTTTAAACTTTTAACCTTCAAGAATTGGACCGGGCAGCTCATCAGATAGAGAATTATTCTCTGTAAAGCAAGTCCCATGGCATCCTTGTTAGTGAATCAGATCAAAAATAGCCCTTGCTAACAGTTCCTTATTTTAAGTTAATTTTGTTCTAAGACAGGGGTGGGGAACCTTTTTTCTGCCAAGGGCCATTTGGATATTTATAACTGGGGACCGGGGTGGCTGGGGGGCGGGGTTTCTGGGAGTTCCGCGGACCAGGGGCCGGAGTTTGCGGGCGGGAGCCAATCACAAGCACTGGGGGGTGGGGTTTGTGGGCGGGAGCCCCGTGGGCCTTAGGCGGGAGCCCCGCGGGCAGTATACGGCCCGTGGGCCTGACGTTGCCCACCCCTGTTCTAAGAGAAGGTCTTTCTTTTCCAGGCTGCATAATCTTAAAGCATTGCATAGAACTGAATTTGTCAGATGGGCAAGATCCAGCCTTCACCTGGCTCTCCAAGCCAGATACATGATGCTAGCAGGCAGGACTTAACTAATGTCCCCATGAGCCAGATGTTCTCCATCTCAAACTTACACAAAAAGGCACAGTACGATATCTTTAAAGCAGGGCTTTCCAAAGTTTTCCCACGGCGACACACCAACCGCCGTTGGTGTGTCGCCGCGGGAAAACCCAGAAGTGCCGCCATTGCGGCAGCGCGCAAAAACCCGGAAGCGCTGCTGCCGCTTTCGGGTTTTTGCGCGCCACGGTTGGTGTGTCGCCACGGGAAAACCCGGAAGCGCTGATGATGATCGACACACTTTTGTGTCGCGACACACAGTTTGGAAAGCTCTGCTTTAAAGAGTATGAGGCTGAAAGAAACTGATTGATTAAAGATAACCGAATCTTGGGATTTGAACTTGGACTGCCCAGACCTAGCCCAGCATTCAGCTGGACTTTTCCGACCTGAGGACTCTCCAGATGGGAGGACCCAGCTCAGAGGATTCTCTGCAATGACATGCTGGCTAGTAAATTCTAAGAATTAAGTCCACATATCTAGATGTTCTGCATTGGGAAGGCTGCTCCAACCACAATGCTGCACCATTTAAAAACCAAACAACAAACCAAACAAAAATCAACAATAACTCCCCCCCACCCCAGAAAGTCAGGGATGCCATTTAAGAAAACAGGGTTGCAAGGAAGAGGCTTTTCGATTTCCTACCACTCTCAGTTTCAGAAGCAACATGCTTCTTCACAGGAGTACTTGTATTTAGAACAGCTCAGTGATTCTATACTCTGCACCCCTGCATAAACAATTAAGGGAAACATTCATTCACAGCAAGCCTACAATGCCTTTGCTTAAAAGCAAACTTATCCAGGTTTATTATTCTGTAGGTTTGCATGAAGCTAGGAAACCCATTTGTTGATGGATTTAAGGTCTACTAAGGTTTCTCAAATACCCCCAAAGGACTTGACCTTGTTATAGGCTGCAGGATGTTTTGTAAGTCAGGCACTCTTACAAAAGCTGAGCAGAGGCTGGACAAAAGGTCAGGCACTAATGCTATGGCTCAGGAAATCAAATGCTGTGTGATTGGCCTGTCAAATTCACTGCTTGACAGCTGCCAAATTGGATCCCATTGTTACAAAATTGACTTCTTTCCAGAGGAGTGGACAGAGACATGGCCTTGGGGGGACTGCTGTGGCAGCCCACATTTATAGGAGCCTGAAAAAACCAAGTGGCTGTTGAAAGTCTCTTTTAGGAACAGCAGCTGGGCCACCATCTTAATCATGCATCAACAGCAGTGTTATCTGCATGTGTCATATGGCGCAAAGAATAATCTCTGAGGAACTTCCTCCTCCTTCCTGATCTAGAACAACAGAAGGAAGATTGTAAAAGGTTCTTCCTCTTAGGGATCAGAGAATGACACTGCAACTGCTACCAAAATACCCAGGTTAATGGTATTTTAGCTATATCATAGCTCTCAAGGATTATTCCTCCATTTTAAATTGAGTGATATCAGTGCTACTCATGTGGTTTTAGCCAGTTCTCTCTCTCTCCTCTAGAGTACTAAAGGCAAAATGAAGCAACCCATTAAATCAACATGATGAAATGCTTTAGAATTCATCTACGTGACTCATAGCCTCCCTGTGTCACAAGACACAGGATGAGTAACCTTGCAAGCATTTCAGATACTGTACATTTTTATACTATCTGTATCACTTCTGCTAGCTAATATGGAGTCAACTTTGACACCTTTGTTCTCAGGCTGTTTCTTCAGCATGTCCAGATAGCAAAGCACATGGTCTTACTCTAACCACCCATCCCTGGCATCATCTATGAAAGGTCTGTAGTTGAGCATTTCAACGAACATACAGCTATTTATGCATTTATTTATTTTAAATGTTTCCACAATGATTTTGTAAGATCAACTCTTCGCATGAGGAGTTCTGTCACATGTAACTTACATTACAATAAAAATAAGAATGGCATAAACTTCACAGGTTATAGATACTGTATATGACAGCCATGAGTATAATACATGAAATGCAGGAAGGCAGCTGAATGGTAGGGAAAACTTCCCAACAATATGAATGATAAAAATTTCCAGGGTAATTGGTCTGTCAGTGGGACCAATTATCTAGGGAGGTGATGGGTTCCTCTTTATTGGATATTTTCAAGTAGAGTCTGGAGAGACATTTGTCAGAGGTGCTTTAATTTGGATTAGGTTGGACTTGATCGTCTGTATGTCTCCTTCCAGGTCTGTGATTCTATTTGATTATAAATAAGAATGAAACAGCAGCAAAGAACAGCAGTAACAAGAAATCTTTCACCACAGTAGAACCAAAATGAAAGGAATAATAAATCAGCACCAGATCAATTTACAGCAGCAAAATATCTTTATAATGAAAAATTAGTTAAAAACCAATTGGTCCTACATGCCAATTTGAAGGCTTGCAATTATGAGACCATATAAATCTATATTCGAATAGCATTTCATAAATGGGAAACACTAACGTACATTCAGGAAATCAGTTGTGCTGTAGTCATATGAACTTGTAGGATTAAATTTAGGACCTTTATTTTTGCTAGAGCAATCCTCCACCTTTAGACTTTTATTTCTATGCTACCCCCCCCCCCCGTTCCTGTCTACTGTAATTCTACCTAACTGCTGATTTATATGATTTTGAATTAAAAGGGCTGGTTTAGTTGATTATGTATCTGTCTATTTATATGAATTCAGAGAAAGGCAACAAATATGATAAAGGGATTGGAGCTTTTCCTGCAAAGAAAAACTAAAGCATTTAGTATGGAACATGGATAAAAAAGGTGTGGCATTTAAAATTATTTGGTATTATAGTTCCATTTATTTTTGTCCACTGACCATTCTATTTAGGATCCAGCAACATTTGGAGAGCCATAGGTTCTCCACATGAATAAAGGAAATGAATACACAGTTTTTTTCTATCTCCTCTGCCCCCCTTCCCCTTATCACTTGAACCTGGAGTCATTCGATAGAAATGAATTTTAGACAGAAAATTTAAGACAGAAAAAAAAGAAAGAAAATCCTTTAGGAAATTTCCAATTCACTTCTGCAGTTCATTGCCATGAGTCTCAGCAATGGCTATTGGGTTTGATAGCTTCAAAAGAGAATTAAACAAATTCATGGAGTGTAGAGCTATGAGCAGTTATGAGCTATGAAAACTATATGGAGCTCACCTACTGAGTGGCAGTATGCCTGAAGCATGTGTTTGGCCTCTGTGTAAAACAGGATCACAGGATTAGATGGAGTAATGGAATCCTTTGAACCTGGGAACAGGAAGGGACTTTTGCAAAACACTGTAGAACAAGAAAATATGGACATTCTATCTGTATCTTATAAATGGGTAGCCAGCTCCCCCTTAAATCACAAAAGAGTTAGAAGGAAGATCAAGGGCAACAAGAAGGACCTGCCATAACATAAAGTAAAGGTAAAGGTTCCCCCCGCACATTTGTGCAGTCGTGTCAGACTCTAGGGGCCGGTGCTCATCTCCGTTTGTTAGCCGAAGAGCCAGCGTTGTCCAAAGACACTTCCGCGGTCATGTGGCTGGCATGACGCACGTGGAACGCTGTTACCTACCCACCAAAGTGGTACCTATTAATCTACTTGCATTTGCATGCTTTCGAATTGCTAGGTTGGCAAGAGCTGGAGCTAGTGCGGGAGCTCACTCCGTCACGCAGGGCTAGGGATTCGAACCTCCGAACTTGCAATCTTCTGATCGACAAGCCTGGCGTCTTACCCGCTGAGCCACCACGCCAATGCCATAACATACTTGCTGATAAAAGGGAGGTTAAAGTACAAACATCTCTAGTTTCCAAGATTCTGTAACCTAGTTCCTTTTTTCTTAGAATAAACATGACTAATGAGACTTTTTTAGAATCTGGCTTTTTTGTTTACTGTTAGGGGGCTTGACAGATGGACTTCTGGCCTAGTCCAGTGGGCTATTCTTCTGAATATGTTGATGCAAGAGCAGTCTAAGACAGTCAGCAGAATGGCACCTGAAACAAGAAAAAGGTGGTGGTCACAAGAGTGGTGCAGTCCATTAGAGACAAATATGGACTCTACCAGATCTGAAACAGCAGATAGGCTAAGGAATCCAGAGCAAGTTTTGTGGCCTACACAATTTGGCCCTTTTAAAAGAAGGAAGAGTTTTGAAATCAAGGAGAAACGGCATCATGTGCTATAAGTAAAGACCTGTCCTAATGATAGGTTGGCCCATCTTTGTAAAATGCTGTAGGGCCAATAACATTTACTTAATCAGAGGCTATTGTTCTTTTCTTATTTCCTCCTCATCCCATGAATAGTTTCAGAATAGCTGAAACATGACTGAAATCCAACAGAGGTCCAAAAGAAAAGTACAGCTTTCACTACATGCTTAAAAGTCCATAGGATTGGAGCTAACCATGCTGGATTTAATAATTTGTCATACCATAAAGCAGCATACAGTAGTTTAGGAAATTATTGTAGCATTGGATGAATGTTCTTGAAAGCTTATACCAGTTCATCCACCAAATGTTATTGTTTCAGGACATATAGAGTGTGAAACACTGGATGGAGCTAGGACTGGCTTGGCATATGGAAGAAGTCATCCTTATATCAACCTATGGCTCCAAACATCTTTTTATGTAGTTAAACTAAAGCCTTCAGAAACCTCAAGACTTTAGTCAGTGGTGACGGATGTTAGACATTACAGTTCTGCAACATTTGGAGGGTCATAGCTTTCATGCCCCTGCCTTACAGCATTTTCTTGCTCCTGCTTAACATGCCAGTAAGGTCCATTGTGTTTGGTGGGATTTTCTATGTAAGAAAATTGAGGATTGGTTGTAGGTTTGCCATATCTGGGATGGAAAAATCCAGGCAACCACTAGAAGGCCACAGAGTTTTCTGTACATCTCTGCTGCCATCTTGTCGATGCCCAGCCCAGACATAGCAACTCTGATTTACTGTTACTTAATTGTAAATATTATGCCAGCTAATATGTGCCCATTCAGTAAAGTCCTGTTAGGGCAGAGTGAAAGTGGCTCCTCAAAGTTTTCCAGATTATTTATAAGTGATGAAATTAGAAAGAGCAGAGATAGTGTCACCTTTGTTTTCTTCCAGGCGGGAAGCAGGAAGTGAATTTTTAAACATTTTTCCCCTTAGAAAATTGTCTTCCGAGACACGGCTGCCTGGCCTGACAGTCCCTCCTCTTCTAGTACCTTCCCCATTGCTTTGGCATGAGCACCTGACAGGGAAGAATTCAATACGCACATAAACTAGGAAGATTTTAAAATGACAAAATGCTGAAAGGATTTTTGATGGGGGAGAACTACAGTATCTGAGGAAAGGATTAAACTCTTCTGACTCCAAGCTTCTGGCTTGAAAAACTGTCAGTATGTCGGAGGATTTTATGCATGAGGCTCTCAGAAGTTGATGGTATTACTGAGGATATGCTGACAGGTGGTGAAGGGGACTCAAGCCAAACAAAGACATCTGCTGTTGATGTCAATAAAGTACAGTAGTCAGTCTATTACCATTAAAGACAGGACGGAAACGGTTGTTCTACCAGAGAAGAGAGGCTGTCAGAATTCAGAGAAAAAAAATAATGGCAGATCAGGAGGAGTTTCTAGCAAATGGCTTACAGAAGAGAAGCCAAATTCTGTGCTTTTTCAGCCATAGTCAACTGGTGCCCTCCCTTTTGTTGCACTACAAACCTCCTTGAGGAATGATGCCAGGCAGAGTGCAATGCACATGGAAGGAACCAGGTTGGCTCCATTACAATCCAGTGGAAAACAGAGAACATGGGCTTATTCTGTACCGGAAATGAACATAATTTTTTTTGAAATACTAGAATAGCACAAATCAAAGTGAAAACCATAATGTATTTGCATAATCAGTTCCTGGGCGCCACCCTCTTTTACCCTCTTGATGGAGAGGGTAGTAGAGTCAGCAGTACCCAAAATTTTTTCAGAACTATCAAAAAAAAATCTTTGGTACCACCCCTGAAAACATTTAGTGAAACCCGAGGCTGCCAAATGGAAAAGGAACACTGGCTGATTGTTGTGGAATGAATGGAAAGATCTGCAGGTGGGAAGAGGGTTTGGTCTTCAATAATCTAGGAAAGGGCTGGTTTGCTACATTTAGCTCTTTTGTGGCTAATTTTCAAAATTCTGTTGCTTATAAAAAGGCTGGCTAAAAATAACATCAGTTGAATAAATACTTATAACTTGGTATCCATGGTCTAGCTGATGAGATCTATGGTTATGTCAAACCAAATCTATCCGGTAAATTTAAAATGTTCTGAAAATTTGTATTTGTTGCTTTATTCAAGAATAGACTTACCATATATTATCTTAGTAAGTGGAAGTACCTGGTTGACCTTATCTGAGCTCCAACGTAAGCGGAATTGAACCTGACAAGGATGAGATTCCTCCAGAGAAACTCAAGGCTACAGATTCTATGGAAAAGTTGAAAAACTTCCTGGAAGACATCAATGGCATACCCTTCCATAGTGCTGACAAGAACACTACATGGATTTGTGATGAAGTCATTGTGACTTGAGTAAACTCTGAAGGAAACTTTCCTTTTCTATCACAAATTTCTGTCAGGTTTGGGGGAAACAACTAATGTTCTTGATTCCATATTGCCTAGAATGGCAGTTCTTAATTGGTTGGAATTTTCACAGGGAAGGACTGATGGTATTGCTCTCCTTTCTTGCCAACATTCTTAGCTGTCTTGGCCTTGGCAAAGAGCAATTCCTCTTGGAAAGGAAATGCCACCTTTCCAAAATCTCAGCCCATGAACCATGGAACCATGGAAAACTATGGAAATGATTATAACACTTGCCTTTTAAATAGATGGTTGCTGATTTGAAACCCAGCAGAAATCCTCCTCCTCCTCCTCCTCCTCCTCCTCCTCCTCCTCCTCCTCCTCCTCCTCCTCCTCCGCTTCTACTTTTGCCTGTTTTTTAAAAATAAGTCCAGCAGTGCACCATTTCATCATTCCTCCAATTGCCTCTGGGCTGAAAGAGGGATGAAACCCGTTTACCTCATATAGATTCAAACGACTGAGAAATGCTGAAAAACTGCATTGCTGGACTTATTTTAAAAAAAGCCCAGGGAAAAATAGGTAGCTCAAGAAAATAAAAATAGTAATTAAAACCCCCCACACATTTCTGTGGAGGTAGAACCAGCTAGCATCAGTTTATAAGGTGAAGTTATAACTATTGAACTATTGTAGCATTATTGGTAAAGGTAACTGTAGAAGTAGTAAATGACCATGGTAAGGTCACTGACCTAGTTGAGGTGGTGTTCCTAACCTTGTGAAGTAGCCAGGAACAGCTGGGTTAGTTTGTAATGAAGTAAAGCACACCAGACTAACTGGACTGGTATGCTCAAAGAAGCATTAAAGGGGAAAAAGTACTTTAAAACCACAGCAGGGAAAGTATCCAGAGGTCGTATTTGTGATGGGATGGGAATAAGTATCAGTTGATGTGGTCTGTTCCTGCCCTCCAAAAATGGTTGCTGACCCATTCTGGTGACAAAGCAACCAGGCAGCGTGGCTACGTCTCATAGGAAAAATATTTTGAGTTTTGGGGTATGAGCATGAAGATCATTAAGACAGTTTAAAATTGCTTCATGATCAGAGGCCTACTGAATCAGACACATTTGTTGTTAAATAAACTACAGGTATATACAACAACATGAATAGGAAATAGCTGGAAATACCTTGGGGGGGGGAACAGTACTTGTTGCTGTTCTTACAAAAAGTAAAATGACTTCTGTGAACTCCAACCAAAAGTTTATTTGTCTAGCAGTCTGTACCTACTGAGGCCAACCAAATGCTGGTGGGAATCCCCCACCCCAAGAAAGATATAAAAGCAACAGCACTCTTAAGTCATTGGAAACCATCTCTACAGCCTTTGCTAGCAAATTCCATAGTTTAATTATGCACTGTGTAAATAAATACTTGATTTTTCTGTCCTGAATCATAAGATGGCCCTCCATTGTAGTGGCATCTCTTACTTCCAGCTAAAGATGAAGGAATCAAGTGTGGGTGTGTGCTTGTGGAAAAAGGGCCATCTGCAGTTGATATCGCCCTATAAAGAGGCTCAGAATAAACTTTAAGCTCTGGAAGACAACCAGAACAGCTGGGCTTCATTTCTGAGAGCATTGATTTGGGACAATAATTCATTGCTTTAGAAAGGTTGTATTATGTATTCTGACTAAGCTTTACCTCAAATACTTGCAAATATTCTTGACTGCAAAAATTATGATTCCCTAGTGAAGCCTTTTTCCAAACAAAGTCAAATGTAAGTAACTGCTATGCCTAGGATCATTACCGCTTTGGGTAGTGAGAAATTAAATTCTATAACAAGATTTAATTAGGCTTCTGAGTGTGTCAAATATTTAAAAATTCTGTTCCTATTATTCCTCTGTAGTTCCTTAGAATAAAGATCAACTGAAATGTGACCTTGAGTAGTACATTTTTAAGTGTTTCTTTTTAAATTTGTGAGTATATGCAAGGATGGTGACACCTTCCAAATCTCATGGAGCAATATTACCACATATCACTACTGCCAGCTCTCTAGATTTATGACAAGCCCACTTCTTTGTTAAATGAGGAAGGATATTGTTAACTAGCTGACATCTAAATTACTGGGTGTTTGAGAACATCTCATGGAGATGAATGGATGCAGCATCCAAGAGTCGTTTCTGTATCAATCACACTCAGTTCACATTTTTTGAGTTCTCTCTGCAGCCATAACAGCTAGAGATTTGCTGAAAAAATAAACAAAAGTGGAGACTCTGTGGAACAAGATAGCTGCTTTAGAGAAGTGCCAGCATGTTGTACTTTATGCAAATGTCTGACTTGAAAGGAGAAAACATTTTGCTTTTCCAAAGGAAAGACAGAGATCAATAGGACAAAAACAACAAAAAAAGTTGCTTTGTATATGAGCTAGGTTATCCTTTTAAGGCAATGCAAAAAGAAGATTCATTTTCTGATAGCCTATGAAAAATGCAGCCATCTGCCACTGTCCTGAAAACAAAAAAGTGAAAAGGCCTGAGAGCTATGCAAACTGATTATAAACATCACTCTGTAGAGGGTGTATACATAATGAGGAAGAGGGAGTGTGAGAAACTACACACACACACACACACACACACACACACACACACAAACACACACACACTCTTCAGTTAATATTTAAACTCATATAAGGTAAAGGTTCCCCCCGCACATTTGTGCAGTCTTGTCCGACTCTAGGGGCTGGTGCTCATCTCCGTTTGTTAGCCGAAGAGCCAGCGCTGTCCGAAGATGCTTCCACAGTCATGTGGCTGGCATGACGCACGCAGAACGCTGTTACCTACCCACCAAAGTGGTACCTATTCATCTACTTGCATTTGCATGCTTTCGAATCGCTAGGTCGGCAAGAGCTGGAGCTAGTGCAGGAGCTCACTCCGTCACGTGGGGCTAGGGATTCAAACCTCCGAACTTGCAATCTTCCAATCAACAAGCCTGGCGTCTTACCCGCTGAGCCACCACACCCCTTCTTAAACTCATATACTTGGACAAATATAAAATTAATTATGGTAAGGCGGTGATGGGCATGCCTTGGTATGCCCATGTAACACCTCTGCTTCGCAAGCTGCACTGGTTGCCAGTTTGCTTCCAGGTGTGATTCAAGGTGCTGGTTGCTACCTATAAAGCCCTACATGGCATAGTGCCTGGTTACTTGAAGGACTGCCTGTCTCTCATAGTATCTGCCTGGCTGGTTTGATCTGGCAGGGTTGGAGCGCTCTGGGCTCCTTCAATTAAACAATGCCATCTATTGGTACCCTGGAAGGGCACCTTCTCTGTAGCAGTGCCTGCCCCCTGGAATGAGGTTCTCCCCGAGATTCGAATGCCCCCCCCCCCACTGATTTTTCAAAGGGCCCTGAAGACGTGGCTGTTTGCCCAAACCTTTGGCGAGGGTGATTGAAGCCCCTTTTCTTCTTTTTCTTTGTTCCCATCTGAGTTTGTTTTCTCTGCCATCTTTGTTTCTTTTTCTTTGTATCGTTTTCTTTTTTAAAAATGTTCTTAACAATATTAAACTGCTCACTGGGAGTCGGGCAGTATATAAATGTAATAGATGATTATTATTATTCTTTGAACAGATTCATTGTGTACAGTATATATTTAACCTCTACCTCTATTCAATATCATTTTCTGAATCTGTTGTTGCTGTTCAGTCATTTAGTCCTGTCCGACTCTTCGTGACCTCATGGACCATAGCACTCCAGGCCTTCCTGTCCTCCACTGCCTCCCGGAGTTTATTCAAGTTCATGTTCATCACATCGGTGATGCTATCCAACCATCTCATCCTCTGCCATCCCCTTCTCCTTTTGCCTTCAGTCTTTCCCAGCATCAGGGTCTTTTCCAGTGAGTCCTCTCTTCGCATTAGGTGGCCAAAGTATTTGAGTTTCAGCTTCAGTATCTGTCCTTCCAATGAGCAGTCAGGGTTGATTTCCTTTAGGATTGACTGATTTGACCTCCTTGCAGTCCAAGGGACTCTTAAGAGTCTTCTCCAGCACCACAGTTCGAAAGCATCAATTCTTCGGCGCTCAGCCTTCCTTATGGTCCAACTCAAGTAAGGTGGTCTGGTACTCCCATCTCTTTAAGAATTTGCCACAGTTTGTTGTGATCCACACAATCAAAGGCTTTAGCGTAGTCAATGATGCAGAAGTAGATGTTTTTCTGGAACTCTCTTGCTTTTTCCATGATCCAGCGAATGTTGGCAATCTGATCTCTAGTTCCCCTGCCTCTTCGAAACCCAGCTTGCACTTCTGGTAGTTCTCGGTTCACATACTGCTGAAGCCTAGCTTGTAGGCTTTTGAGCATAACCTTGCTAGCATGTGAAATGAGCACAATTGTACAGTAGTTTGAACATTCTTTGGCATTCCCCTTCTTTGGAATTGGAACGTAAACTGACCTTTTCCAATCCTGTGGCCACTGTTGAGTTTTCCAAATTTGTTGGCATATTGAGTGCAGCACTTTAACAGCATCATCTTTTAGGATTTTAAATAGCTCAGCTGGGATACTGTCTTCTCCACTAGCTTTGTTGTTAGTAATGCTTCCTAAGGCCCACTTGACTTCTGAATCTGTATCTATCTATAATTTAAAAGATTATAGAAATCTCTACTACTTTCTGCACTGTCTGATATTAATCTGACTCTGTAAAAAATGTCAGCTTATAAAGCCAATATGCTTGCTGTGGTCAACAAATCACGTAACCGAAGTGCAAGTGTATGTGTGCACATGCATACTATAGTTTGTATATATAGTAGCATCAAATGTCTTGTTTTTGTTTGTCAATAATGATTTGCTAAAATCTTGTTTTCATATTCAGGGATTGAGAACTAAAGTTTCTGTGAATAAAACACTTACAGGAACATTTATAGGAACTGAGATCTTTAGTTCAAATCAGAAGTTACATTGTTTAGTTGTTACCACAGAACAGCGAAATACAAAACAACCTGCAAGACTTTCCCTAACCTTGTACTAAAAGAGGTTGAAAAATATAAATCCTACCATCCCCTTTGGTTTCAGTTAAGTAAAAAACTCCCCCCCCCCGATACTTTATGGCAGCCTTTTTCAACCTTTTGACCCTGGAGGAACCCTTGAAATATCTTTCAGGCCTCGGGCAACCCCTGCACATTCAGGCTCAAATATAGGCCAGAAGGTAAAAATTAATTATATTTGTTTCATGGGTAGGCCTGCATATATGCATTAACAGTGCTCTTAAACTAAAAATAAAGAATGAAACTTACCGCTTTAATGTGAAGTTGCCTGAATTTGAAATAATTTTTAAAATAAATCTTGATCTCCCAGGGAACCCCTAGTGACCTCTCGCGGAACCCTGGCTGAGAAACCCTGCTTTATGGCATAGGGTGATGCAAGAACCTGGTCTCTATGGGGTTGCCTTTAAAATGGGTTCACAGACATTGGTTGGTACAGAATGTGGTATAGGTTGCATCTTTGGAGCACGCGACAATGATTCTCTGTGGGTTATATTAGGTGGCTCTGGATTTCTGGGCCTAGTTTAAAATGCCTTAAATGAATATACTGCAGGTGTATTGGGTTAGAATTCTCAGATAATAATAATAATAATAATAACAACAACAACAACAACAATAATGATAATAATAATAATTGCTTAAATTATTTCTTGCACGTAATTGTAGCAGCAAATAATAAGGTAGGTCTGGAGAATTAGTTATGATGGTGACATTTTATTCTTAGAGTACTGGTTTTTATATAGAAAAGTGGTTGTCTCTCCCTATTGCTTCTGTCTGAAGGAAAAACATGCAAAATCATTATAATTACCACCTGAGACGTCACTTTCTTTTGACACTGTTTGAAAAGCAGTGGCAGAAGCCTGCTATATTTGTACCCAGGACATATTTCTTCAGCATATGTTGACATTTTATATGTGGGTTATTGCATTTCTAAATTGTCATGTTTTCCAACACAAGACATCTGTGCAGATAGACAACATTTGTGAAGGATAAACATAAATTTAATTAAATCCACAATAAATATAACCATGTAGCAATAGCTTTTCGTATTAAAAAAAAGGTTGCAGATATGCTTAGCCACTTTATTCAGTTAGTTGTGATTTATAACACATTGTCCATTATACATCTGATTTTCAAAATTTCTCCTTTGGGGTCTGTACTAACAGTGCTGTTACAATAGCATTTTTTTTTCTGAACATAAGTTTTGGGATCCATTAACACTCCCAGAAAATACCAGGTGATGGAGTCAGATAGAAAGAGATCTTTTGGATGTTGTTTTCTTCTTCTCTTTCTCCTTCTCCTTCTCCTTCTCCTTCTCCCTCTTTTTTAAAATTCTTATTCATGACATGGACAAAATAACAAATTCTCATGTTATTCTTTTTTACTTTTAAAATATGTTAACTTTTTCTATACACAGTGGTATAGATAGCAGAAACTAACTCCATTTTATTCTTATAATCATGATAATGCTATTATTTTAATCCTTAAATAATATTAAATGAGTTTTGCAAATGAGTTTTTCTTTTCTTCTTTAATCAGGGCTGGCTAACATTTTTTAAAAAGTTGTTCTAATATATCAGGAATTAAAAATTACCGAAAAACAGGAATTGGTAACATGGGATGTAGTTATTTAGTGTTGCCCTGAAACATTGCCTGCAGATTGCTCAACTTAAATTAAAACAATGACAATACTTAAACATCACAAAAATCTTGAAAAACCATCAAATCTCATGAATTTCACTCAAAATTTTCTGATCAAAATGCCAAAGAAATTAAAAGTTGTATGAAATTCATGACATTTGGTATGTGATTTAATGATATGTTGGCATTCTTGCACAGTATTTCCTAGTATCTGAGAGATTCCTGCCTAAATCTAATGATATTACATGATCTCACAAGTTTTAGGGTGAGGTACCAAAATCATTGTGTGATTGCACTGGGGCCCTGAAAAAGCTGCTTAATCCTGTTGTAATATAGGGGTTGACAGTGGGGAAAAATGCTTATTGTGTTCTCTGCAACTTTATATGGGCATCTGAATGGAATCCTGTTAAGATGGGAGTGTGTCCATTGGCTCAAGGCCAATGGCTCAGGGGCTGTCTCAGGCTTTGCACACATCTTGACAGCCAGACCCCAAAAGACAGTGCCAGATCCTGTTGGCATCTGCAGGAGGTCAAGTGCTGAAACAGGTATTATGATACTGCAATGCATACTTTGCATTCAATGTTGCATTCAATCTTTTTTTTTCTTTTGGAATAATTTTTATTAGAGTTTACAAATAATAAAGTAGAATAGAATAGAATAGAATAGAATAAAAAACTAATACCAACTAAGAAAAATATAAAAAGAAAAAAAGAAAAAAATAATAAGGAAAAAAGAAGAACAATATATAAAGAAATGACTCCCCCTCCCTTAAGACAAGTACAATCAACTTCAGTAACTTATCACCTTCACTGATATTTCAACAGAAGATTTCTTCTTTCCATAATTCATCTCTTATCAATAGACAAATTATAAAATCCCATCATTCAATCATAATCAGCAAAGGTCTGTTAAAAGTTACCAGAAATAATAACATATGTATTTTAACCTTAATCAAATAAATCAATTTCATATTCTTTTCCTTTCCCTTTAACCCATTGACTTATCACTTTCTCTGAAAACACAGCAAACAAAAAAAAAAAAAAACTCTTCTTCCCATATCTTATCTGTTATCTATAAACATATCTTTAAAGCCTGGCCATTCGGTCCTAGTAAAAAAAAATCCATTAAGAGCTACCAACAACAACACATATATTTTAACCATGATCAAATAAATCCACTTTCTATGCCTTCTGTTTACTTTTAAGAAGCTTGATCTTTGATCCCTTCAAACAGTGTCCCACAAGTTGATTTCTTATCATTTTCTCTTTGTCTCCACTCAGAAACTCCTTCACAAGTTTAAGACAGTCTCTTTTGTAAATCCAAGATAAGAAAGCCATCCAACCCAAGAGGTGGGTTGGGCTGAGAGAGAGTGACTGGCCCAAGGTCACCCAGCCGGCTTTCATGCCTAAGGCAGGACTAGAACTCTCAGTCTCCTGGTTTCTAGCCCGTTGCCTTAACCACTAGACCAAACTGGCTCTTTATCCATTAAAATCTGCTCCTCTTCCATAACTGCTTTTGAATCCATTTTTATAATAGCAGACATTCTTAAAATTTTGAGTGCATTTTTCCCAAAGATCCTTGAATCCTTCCACAAATACTATTGCTCCATTTTGTATTAATAGGTCTCTTCTCCTTTAATTATAATCTTTAGCTCTCTCTGGCTCCCTCTAGTCAACCTTCAACGTCCCTTCTTATCATGTTTCTTTTTCCTAATCAACATTTTCCCATGGGAAAATTCCTTGGTTTCAAAGTCTTCATATATATTTTATAACATTTTAGTATTCTTGTAATTAATTTCAAAAACTTTTCAAGTCCATCTGACCCCTTAATTTATAACATTCCAAAATCAACGTTCTAGTCACCCTTTTGCTGCTTATTGAAAAGCCACATCTTTCGCGCCTCTACTATAAAAGGTAATTATAATAATATACTTCCATTTGCAAGTTATCCAAAAGCACCTTAAAGCCATTGTGTGTTTTCCCACTTTGTCATCACCAACAAAAGCACATGTGTTTAGTATGACACTGAGGTCACAGAGTGCATTTCCAGCTCATTCCTTCCTATCCATGCTACCAATAGCTGAATGCTGAAATCAGCCTGCTCTGTTGGTCGTTGACTGAAGCCCTCCAAGAACTTCAAGAATTCAGAATCAATAAATGGTCCTTCTTCCTCATTCACAAAAAGGGAAGCAAAGAAAAAAAGCTTCACCATGGCACCTCTCTAGCATGTTTTGAGAAGTGTGTTAGCCAAGCAGATTTCCCCCCTCTTTAACATGGGTGCATTTCTTTGTGGAATTTTAGCTCAAATAGGTCTTTTCCTTCAATGAACAATGAAGAATAAACAGGTTGTTTCCTCTAGTGAAAATACACCCATCCACAGAAATAGGACTTCATTTTTGTCCCTTTAAGAAGCAGGAAGACAAAAACTACTAGTTTTACAAAGGTGGCAAGGAAGCGTGTTTTGGGGGATTTTACAGATGGTATCACTGATTTGGAGTTGGAAACAAGTGAGGGTCAGGGTGTGATTGGCAGTACAGATGCATCACAGTATAATACAGTTGAGTAATTAATACTGATTCCCAGGACTGAGATGCACCATCTAGCATTAATATAATGGATCAGTCTCAAAGACATTAGAAATCATTCCTTTTTTGTTTCTGGGATCATGTTAGCCCTTCTAGGTAGCCCAGACAAGAAGCACTACCAGGAGTTTCAGCACTTTTATTGTACGGTTATGTTAAACAGAATCTTGTAAGACTGAAAGTATTTCTCCTCTCCTTTCCTTTTATTCTCCAGAAAACTAGGGAGGGTCCCTTCTGAAATGCTTCCCATGCTTTTCCCCCACCTGCAGACTGAGCTACTGAGCTGCCTCTTATCCGATCATTGCCTAGGCTGTGGGTCTTCCTCCTGTCTCCCAAGGTCATCTCCACATACCACCATAGATCAGCATAGAAATGGTGACTCCAACTCAACTTTAAAAAATATATGGCTAATTCCACCATGTGGGACTCTCGGAATGAATCAGGTTAAAGTTTATTATTTAATGAAAATGTATTGGGGCTTGGAGTAGGCAATATCAAAATATGTTCTAATTCATTGTAGTAGCTACTAGAACTGACTACAAATGTGCAAGATCTGTTTCTCGTATCTGTTTCTTTGTATAATGTCACTAAACTATAGAATAGTTTATATGCTTACAGATCTAAATGCATTGTGAATTTATGAGTGAATCATTGCATAATTGAATGGCTGTTCAAACAGAATATATTTCTCTTGCTCTCTACTCTGATCAATAGGTTAATTAACAGTTTGTTTTGTACCGCTCTCTCCTTCTCACACTCATATCCATTCACAATTCTATTTTATTGATTACATTTGTAATTAAAGCACAACGAATTGTAAATATCAACAATTTCAGATTTGGCAGTTTCAAGCACCTGCAGCAGTGAACTTACACCTATATTTTAGATATCATTTCCCTTGTTTAATCCCAACTAGCAAAACAAACTGGTAGTACTTAACATGATTATGTCAACTTCTCACATTAGCTTCCTGCCAAGGGAGCTGACAATAAGAGTCAATATGGCAGGCTAATTATGTTGATGGAGAAAAAGTTATTTTTGTGTGTGTGCAAGATACATGTTTCCTGTGGGTAAAAGCTCATTTTGTATTCTCCTCCTCTCTCCCCAGCATATTGCACAGAAAGGACAGAAATCTTTGATGCAGTTAAGTTACATTAATACCAAAGTGCTTTTCATTGTTTCATATATTGTTCATCTATGGAACATGGGTACATCTGTGTCTCCTTATTTAATTTACCATTCATAAATGTGCATTTGTCATACCTACTTCTCTGAAGCCTTGCCTGATGCTGAAGGGATCATGCTTCAATATGTGAGCCAGGTAAACTGAAGCAACATTTACTTCTTACAACTGCAATATTCTATGGAGGGAAAGAGATCTTTAAGGATAGTAGGACTAACAAATGAATGGAATACTTTTAAGAGTTCATTTGTGATTCAGATGGTTCCAAGTGGGACCTGTATGTAAGATGGATGAGTCTGTCACTTTTATTTCTGTCAGGTTCACTCAACCTTTTGGTAGCCAGAAGCTGCATTTAACTGTTTTTTTTTTTTTTTTTGCGGGGGAGTGGAGAACAGTGAGAGTGGTGGTGATTGTACATACAGTAGTAGGCAGGTCTATTTTAGGATTAAACTACAGTTTTGGTGTGCTTCCTCTGTATCCATGCTGGAGAGTGAAAGCTCTGGTTTTGGCAATTCTGTCAATTCTGTTTCATGGCCTGGCAATGAAACGTCTGCAAGAAAACAACAAGGCTCAGAGAGCACCAAGGACTCCACAATTCTGTCAGTGACATGTGGAAACAGGATCCGGGGATGCTTTAGGAGTTGCCAAAAAGGTGTCAGGAGGTGGAGAGGAAGGGATTGGCAGCAACTTGTAGTTTTGATCTGCAGGTTGCTCATCTCTTATTCTAAATTAACATTTTAAAAAATCTGATTATTTTATAAAAAAAAGAACGGCAAATTTTTAGCCAGATGAAATTCTAAATTTTAGATAATGTTTTAGGTATGACTTATCCAATTATGAAAAGGACAATGGCATTTATTTGGTTGTTAAAGATGAGGAATAATTTTACGTGACAAAAAAATAGCACCTCTAATTTAGTATCAGAAGCTGAAGAGGGTCAGCAAACTTGTAGATACAGTAAAGACGATCTGATAAAATATTGCTTCGTTGGACACCACCAATTTCTGAACAAGCATGTCAGTCATTCTGAGTGGAGATAGTCTAAGACACAAAATTGGTATTTATTTATGAATTTTATTGAATTTTAATTTTTTTTTATTTTGAACCGCCCAGGGTCCTTCCTTGTGGGGGAGATGGGCAGTGATATAAATGTGATGAATGAATGAATGAATGAATGAATGAATGAATAAATAAATAAATAAATAAATAAATAAATAAATAAATAAAATGTAGAATTAGTAGAAATTAGTGGAAAGGGTATAGACAAGATACATAAATTATGTTATGACTTTAGCTTTCTTCTCTATCGTTTTTTAAATTTAATTGCGCCCTCTCTCTCTCTCTCTCTCTGTTTTGTGATAAAGAGCATAATTATACAAGAAAAAATGGGGAAAAATCAAAGCTGGCTCTACTGTTAGGCAGAGTGACACAACTGTTGGGTGATAGTTGTGGGATGCTAAGCAGCATCCCTGAACTTGATACCCCTTCGATACATATCCACCATTCCTATTTGGAACAGGGGATCATAGGAGTTGATGTCCAATGCACTGAGAGGCCCCAGGTGGATGAAGGTTAATATAGACAACATAAAGCTGATGGACTTTAATGTTTTCACTCATTATGAGTTAGCTTTTAATGTTTCATGGTTTGAACGCTGTGTATCTACTGGAAGTTTGATGAGACAATCACCTGGTAGAATAGGAAGGATTTTGTTCTTCCTTGATGTGGAGTATAAGCAACAGTGGCAGAAACTTGTCTTTTTGTACCAGTCTATTCACTGTCAACTGGGTGATTGATATGGGTGCTAAAGGATGCAATATTTCTAGGTGGCAAGGAGGGAAAAAAGAATTCTAACAGCAGAAGTTGAAAACTTGGAATTATTCCACTGTTTCAAAGGCTGATTTCTTAAGCAATGAGAGTTCACAGAGAAATCTCCTTAGGGGAACATAAAAGTCCTGGCATCTGTACTCTGTTTTGGGAACAAAGCTTCTGAAGTGCTATCTATGTTGCCTAATGAACCAAAAATCAAAACCTTGGATTACATTACTGTTATGATTTCTTATCCCAGTAGAGTCTTCTTATCAAAATGTGGTCTCATTAAGTTCAAGTGGCCCTCTTCAATATAGCATTAAAAATGTGTTACACTAACTTAGCAGAAATGAAATATAATTATCTGAAAAATTATTGTCTGCTGGGTTACATGCATGTTGCATCTGAGATAGATTTATTATTTGTTTATTTATTTGTTTATTTATTTATTTATTTTCATTCAAATTTATCACCGCCCATCTCCCCCTACGGGGGACTCTACGGGAGATTTACTCAGCATTTACTTTGCATTTTTACATGTATGAAGTATATCTACAGCACTGATCTGGCCCAGACATTATTTTTGTTGGGTCATGCATGTTTGCTCAGGAGATGTCAGAGGACAGAGTCTCAGAATTCAGTGGTTTCTGAATCAGTAACCCACTGGTTATAAGAACTGATTTTCAGAGTGGCACAAGTAGGATCCTTTGAAATTAGGGATAATTTGATCATGTTAGTCAATTGCACTAAGTGAATAACTTGATCATGCTAGTCAATTGCTCAGAGCTGAGTAAATTCCTGAATTTGAATAGTGAGATTGAACTTCCTCTGCAAATGGCTGGCTTTCATCTCTCTCTATATATATTTAAATGTGTTATTTTCTTCTTTGGCTGTGTGGAATCTAGGTTAATAGTACTATTATCACAGCACCACTGGCCTTAGAAATCCAGAATATGATTCTGTATAATTATGCCATTCCTCAACACATGTATTTTATGGGTTACTTAGTCCATGTCTAGCACCAACACCTAGATATGGGAGAAATATCTGAGAATAGCACTTTTTAAGTTTGTGATGTCCCTTGCCTTTCTAAGGTCATGATTTTCTATCTTTTCCTAATTCTATTCTACACCACCTTGTTCTTCTGATCTGGAGCATGAATGGTATGGATCTGATGAGCTTCCTCTTTTCTTCTGGTATTTTTATATGCCTTTTCCATAAGCAATTATACTTTTCCTACAAATAAGGAAATGACAATAAAAAATTAATAGAAGACAACCTTGCTCATTAATTTGAATCATTCATCATTGTAAAATCCCAAATGATGTCACTTAAAGAGCAGTAATTTCCTTATATTTACCTTGGGGTTAGAGATGCCAGAAAATATAATTTGGCCCACTTTTTAATAACAATGACCTAATTTATATTTTCTGACCTAATATGTAGATTGGTATAGTTACTCTTCAGATTGTGGAATTTTGTGAGGCAGTTTGTCACTTACAAATTGCATACAAACATGTACAAATGTCATGCTCAAAAGAAAACACATATTAGGAAAAGATGCATACAAAATGTATGTAGTAGGGAAAGTTGTACAATAATGTAAATTTTCATGGGATCTTTTTAATAATACCAAATGATGAATAAATTGGATAGAACCGATCTATGATTGGGAATATTTGAAATTGACATTAAGTGAATATTGATTGTTTGGTTGCAAAGTGAAGCGGTCATTAAGCAAATTTGATCTGATTTCACTACGTTTTTTGTGCTGGTTGTTAAGCGAATCACTGTGGGTGTTAAGTGAACCATGTGGTCGTTAAGCGTATCATGCAGTTCCCCATTGATTTTGCTTGCAAGAAGCCGGTCAGGAAGGTCAAAAATGGCGATCACGTGACCTCGGGGACACTGTGATTGTTGTAAGTGTGAGGACTGGTCGTAAGTCATTTTTTTCAGCACCATCATAAGTCCGAACCATCACTAAACGAATGGTTGTTAAGCGAGGACTACCTGTAGGGAGAGCGAGCACAGGGCAGTTTTTCACATTAATTTTTTCTCCATTTTCTCTGTTGAATATCCACAAGTACTATCTTTAGCACAAAGACAGTGAGGTTGGCACATTTATTTATTTATTTATTTATCAATTTTATTTATTTATCAAATTTACATAGCCACATCTCATAAAAAATTGGAAAATTCCAAACATGCTTTTAATACAGTTTTTTTTTAAGGTCCAAAGCTTTTTCAACCCTCACTATGTGTTCTTTGGGCATTCTAAAACTCCTTACATGGGCAACTAGTTTCCTTTCTTTCTCCTAATCTTCTGAGTGCTCCTCAGATGAAAGGTCAGGACAAATGAGTGGTCCTCTCACTCCCAGAAGAAAGGTCAGGACAAATTCAAAGCACTGGATAAAACCCATAATATAACTTAGACCTTGGTGAAATCAGTCCAAAAAGTTATTATTAAATTATTTAAATTCTGTTAATTTCATTTGGGAGTTAAGTTCAACCCATACTCTAAATCTTACATGGAAATAATTATTTCAGTATCACGCCAGGGAAAGCCAGTCAGCAGACTGGATGAATGGATCAAGAAACTTTAGACACTGGAAACAAATCATAACAATCTGACCCACATCCTTGGATGGGTCATCAGATGGAACATCAGAGCATAAATGAAAATTTCCAGTTTATGCTCTGGGTCCCCTGATGATCTATTTGTCACATATTGGAAAAAATGAATTTATCAGAATGTACCTACTAACTCTTTGACATTTTAATGTTCTTATTTATTACCTTGGGTAGTTGGAAGGATCTCTCTCTCTCTTTTTTCTATCTATATTTAAAAACCAGAATTGCAACCAAAGATTTACCTTTGGCTCACTGAACTTATCTTAACTGTCCAAGGTCTTCTTGAATTGCAATCTCTCATAGGGTGACTTGCTTTGCCCCTGGAGGAAACAGAGGTTAAATATTATAAATATTAGAAGCAGAGGCATTCAAACATAGCACCCAACTATGGCTTAGTGTTATGTATGAGCTTGTGATACCTTAAAAATAGCTATTTCATAAGGGGGATGAAAAGACCCGTGGACCAGAGTTTGTTCCAAGTGTGCCTTACTGTTACATCTTAATTCTGAAACCGTTGAATATTGTCAGATCATTGATTTGCTTCAGACAGTTGCTGTTCTCTGACAGGAAATTGCTATATTTTGATAGTTCCATCATGGAGATGGCCGTCAGTGTATGAACCTATGATGTAGCTAGCTAAGTAGATGAAAAATGACAACAGTCAATGTTCATAAGCCAGAGTGAATATTCTACAGTAGAAGTGCACATTTTTGGGGTGGGGTGGGGCCAACAGTGATATGTGGCTTTTGAATGGAGAATTAGTGGCTGCATTTCACAAAATAGATAGAGCACAAATCGGATTGACAGGACAAAATTAAATGTGATTAAATGTTATTTTTTTATTTGTCATATTTCTTTACCACCCAACTCTTATTATAACAACTCTGGGCAGTTTACAAGAATTAAAAATAGAAGAATAAAATGTAGAGTCCTTGGTGCTCTCTGAGCCTTGTTGTTTTTTTGCAGACGTTTCATTGCCAGGCTAGGCAACATCTTCAGTGTGAAAAATAAAAATAAAATAAAATAAAATAAAATGTAGTTAAAACAATACAATATCAAGTTAAATATATATAAATATAAAGACATATAATATATAATATAAAATTTATGATATAAAATTCAATATTAATTATATTAGTTATTTGTTAATTACATATAGATCATGTGGAACATTCTCCATATATTTAATAATGTTCTTCTATTTATTAAAAAGTAAAATGTGGCAGCAAATTTTAGAGGGGCTCTGGGCTGTATCCAAGGCTTTTGAGGGTCTCAGGTGCTATACTCTTCTAGGAAAGTATGTTTTAACAAAAATCATGGTTTCATGTGATATTTGAACTGAACTATTGCATGCAAACATTACAAGAAAGCTCTGTCATTATAAGATTATTCCTGGCTGAGGACTGAGTGATAAAATTTTTATAATTTACAGGAGAACTAATTGCTTCATTGTTGATTACATCAACATGATTATGTTCCTCATGTAATAATTTAAACATTATTCACATGGTAGGTTAAGCAGCAAGATTTAGCTTGTTTCTTTTTTCAGTGTAATAATTTGGGTCAACCATTGTCAAAGCATGGTCCAGCTATTCTGCTTAAATCTAATGATTTGGAGAGGAATGCCACATATTGGCAAAGTGTACAACTTTACAGGAAGTCTTAATCCAAACTAGAATTGTAACACCATTTGTGATTTCATATATGTTCATACACATTTATCCAGGCAATAGCCAACTGTTGGTAACAAGCTAATCAGCCCAACACAGTTGATCCTGAGAGGTTTCTCAGCAAGATAATTTCCAAGTAAAAGGAGTTAGACAAAGTATAATTTCCTCTTACCTGAATGCAGATGGCACTAACTGGACAATCAGGCACTCAAGTAAAAGATAAACACTTTAAGACATAATTCTGAAATTGTACATGATATCCTACTGAAGTAAAGAAAAATTCCTTTAGAAATGTCTTGCCATCAAAATCACAGAACTAACTTTGGTGTAGCTGTGGCAAGAAATTTCACTCTTAACTCTTCATTGAAAAGAACAGTACAGTAACACAGAAATATTCCATTAATGCAGAATGTTTTACAACTGGGCACAGGGTGTAGAATTGGATTAATTTCTCAATGAATATTTAATTACATTATTGAACTTCTCACTTTGCTATGATAATCCCATAATACTATATTAACTATATTAAACAATCTTGCATGGTCTTGATTTCAGGATTTGTTTTAAATAAACATTTCAAAGAAAAGAAGCCAAACTGTTTTAGGAAGAAGAGTAAATTTAAGACTATTGATCTTTGAACTGCATTTAAAAAATGTGTAGGAAAATTGGTAGTCTTGCAAATATGAAAGGCACCAATCATACATAACAATGACAGACCCATGTAGTCATTTTCAAGTGCGTAGGAAAGAACCAATTAAATAGAGGCATAAGCCCAACTTAGCATTAGCAAACAGCCTGCTTATGTGTACAGTAGTCCTAGGAAAACAAGAAGCTTCAGCAATTATCTGAGTAGAAGGAAGATGCAATGCACAGAAAGAAGCCATGAGGGGCTGATCTCATCAAAGCAGTGTGCTGTTTTGATGAGACAGTTGTTTCCTTCTGGCAAAGAATGGTGGGTTTTTTAGATGTCATCCATCTAGTTCTTTGAAAGAAAGAACTACTTTCTTTTTCATTAAGGCTGGGTTTTTTTTAATCCGTTCAATCGTGTCCGATTCTCAGAGACTGCCTGGACAAATCCCTGCAGTTTTCTTGCCAAGATCTTCAGAAGTGGTTTGCCATTGCCTCCTTCCTAGGGCTGAGAGAAAGGGACTGGCCCAAGGTCACCCAGCTGGCTTTGTGCCTAAGGCAGGACTAGAACTCATGGTCTGCTGGTTTCTAGCCTGATGCCTTAACCATTAGACCAAACTGGCTCTCTAAGGCTGGATACACAAGCTGAAATGAACGTAAGAATCATGATTTCTGTTTCATCTGGAAATGGATTGGATCGGAGGTGGGGGGGGGGACTTTTATACATGCTAGAAACCAATTGCATTCCTACAGTGGGACAGGCTCCAGATTTGGAGACTTTGTTTGTCTGGAACAGGACCTAGGAGAAGGTTCAGTTAAGTACCTATTAAAGCGTAAACCTTTTCCTCAAAAGGGTGTTTCCATGAGAATTTTTATATGTATTAGAATTGCCAGTGACAACGACAATGCAAATATTCATACAAGTGTAAAAAATGTATCTATGTTGGAGCATTGTTGTTGTGTTGTTTTTTGTAAAACAAGGATTTCCATCAGATTTTTGCATGTTTTATCTGATGCACCTATCTTTATTTTCTGGTTTTGAAAGAAACAATTACCCAGTTATTATTATATATTAACTTTCATAGAACAATAGTAAAATTGATCTGATGGATAAACCAAATCCACATTTTGGTCTGAGAGATGTGAATCAACTTTTTGCATAGGAATTAGTAAAGACTGAATTCTTATAGTATCTCTACTTTAACGCATGCCCCATTTACTTGGAAGCAGTTCTCTTTGACAGCTTTTTTTCCTCCCCATTTAAAATTCTCTGCAAGAAATATCTTTCTGCTAACTGCTCCATTGCTAGAGATGTGTTTATAGCCCATAATGAATTAAGCTCCAATTCAGAATTTTGCAAATGGAAAGTTTCATCCAGAGGTCTTTCCAACTGTTTGCTATACACTGTAGTGAAGTTATCTGTTTCTGCAGATTTATCATCCCCGCTCCATATTTTGATCACCTAACCTCTATAGTCTCTTCCCTTTTACATTCTTAGGGGAGACATGTATTTTATTTAACTAGAAGTACAGTATATAGGAGGAGATTAATAAAACATTCAAAGGTAAAGATCTTAAAGCACAAAAACCTGCAAAATAGAAAGGTGAGCATTTGTCAGACATGGTTGGAATACACTTTAAAAAGTCTGAAGGCTCCTTGAGAATTATGGATTGCTTAGAGATATGCATCCAATTGCTTTCCGCTGTCCTGCACTGAGAATAAGTTGGAAAGCACAATTTATTCAAGTAACTGAAAAAAAATAGTCATATTGTTGGAGGACAAAAGGAAAACATTTAGTTCCTTTAAAGATGGGAAATTCAACAGTGTAGTGGAGCTTTTCCCTTTATGCGGTTATGAAAGAGCAGAGTAGCACAGCACCATATTGAAGGTACCTATTCTGAGGAGAAGTGACAGAGCTGTACTGCCAACCAGGTGGGAAAAGTAAATATTGGAGTTACAGATAAAGGAAACAGCTCTTTTGACTGTCAACAGTAGAGGACAGTCATTCCTCTACTGATAGGCTGGAATGATTTTGTTCTTATTCACTACAGCAGATTCTCTGAAGTTTGTTGTTATATTCTTTTAACCTGGCATATCGAAGCATATATTTACAAGGGATGTGTATGTGAAAGAGCCTGTATCAAAATAATGAGAGATGCAATTTGAACACAAGTCACTGAGATATGGTAATAAGGATGATATGGAGGAAAGACTATGATAAAAACAGAAGCTTATTAAAATACAGGACAATACATTGTGGCATGAGCTTTTAGAGCACCTGGTTTCTCCCTCTTCAGAAAGATGATTAGAAAGAGGATGGCTGGTTATACCACCCCTGTTCAGCTGTTCACTTTCTAATATGAGAACATTTTCCCCTGGAGAGATCCCTCTTTTTTCCAGTAATATTTAATGTCTTCAAAGTATTCAGGAAAGCAACTAATTTAAGTACTAGAATCAATCAAGCACTATCACTTTATTGCACAGTATACCAATGCCTTTATTGTCAGCCTATGTGATTTTGCTTCTGTGAATTTGGGGAAATACCTATCTGGTTATATAACCACTATTGGAGATGCCTAGGATCTTCTGGGTTGTGGATCTTGGTTATAGTTTTCATGCTGATAGAAGTCTTTCCTAAGGTGGAATGATTTTCTTCCATGAGGCATTCTGCATACGTGCATTCTGCATACTTTGCATATTTCACATATATAGAATACTTTAATTATCATGCATTTCTCTATCCACTGTATATCCCTGGGGCAGCAGTTTTATGTATGCAGTATGCCTGCAAAATTGTTCTCTATATTATACTGAATGGGAAACACTAATACATCGAGGGCTACAAATGTATCTTGCCAGGGTTTTTGCCAGTAAGGTGCACCACTGCTGTCATCTATCTTGGTCCACTGCCAAAGCCATTGATTCCATTTGCCATTATTGTTCCTGGAAGCAATGGCTGCCCAACATTTTAAATTGTCAATATTTTATCACTTCAAGGCACTGCCAGGAAAAGTAAAAGGTCAGGGGGGTTGAGAGGTTACTCTGCAAAGGTCAGTCACATTTGAAAGTAGCCCTGAGTTTGTACATGCAAAGAGCCTTTACTTCCCAGTGGCCATTAATGCACCTAGAGCTGATCCTGGTAGATGCATTTGCTCCATGAATGTGGAGCAATACTGAGCAGTAACTGGGCTCAGACAAGGACAATGAATATTTAAAATGGAAGTAGTCATTCATGTCTTTACATGATGAGATGGAGAAGCTGAGTTGGTCTGTCTCTCCCATCATATCCCTGTTCTTGAACTACATTGTTATATTCTGAAGATCTGCGGTAGGAAGCCTCATGTGCATCCCATTCCATTAAAGTAGTGCATGGTCAGGTTATAAATTACATGGAGATCCTACTTGTGCTGACCAAACTCAACTCAAGAGTCAAGTCCCAGCATGTGAAGCATGGAGGGGCTGGGTGATGAGGAAGCACTGGAATAGGTTGACATTGTTCTCCTCAGTTGATTCCTTATAACAACCAGGTAAGATTTTAACAGGAGCAATAAAATGGAAGGTTTGATAGGATCACTGCTTATCTTCCCCTCTTTCTAGCTGCCAAAGCTTGAAACTTTAACAATATAATAAGAATGATATGTCAAACATTATTATTTTACAAACACCTTTCTAAAATTCTTTATTCCTTTTGAAAATGGAAATGCTTCAAAATATATAGTTTTGATTTAAAACTTGGAGAAAATGCATTGGAAGGAAATGGAGAAAATATATTGGGTTTAAACTGAATAATTTTGATAGAGCTATCATTGGAAGTCAATGAAAATTGTATTTTGTAATTTTTTTTCTCCCCAATCTTTTATTTAAGATGAGAATAAAAAAAAAACTTTTATTGGTTCCCTTACTATCACCCTCTAATAAATCTATCTGCTGCAGTATCAAATCAAATCTTTATTGTGGTCAAAGACCAGCATAAGGAGGGTGGGGTACAGTCAGTTAAAAGCATAGAAAATACATTAAAGTCTAAAGAATAATATAAAAACCATATATATATATATATATATATATATATATATATATATATATATATAAAAAAGGGAAAAGTCTAAAAGAAAAAAAATCTAAAAGGAAGGGTAGGAGCATTAGAGGGGTGTAGGGGAGCATAAAGGTTAATATGTGTATCAGTACAGAACACTCTAGTATGATGAATTAGATGCTCATTAAAACTATTTATGGCACCGGTCATCATCTGACAAATTTTAAGCGCTGCTATGCAGAACCTGGCAACATTGTATGTTGTAGCAGGGTTGGTATCTGACAGCAGCAGGGAGGTGTAAAATTGTCTTGAGTACCCTGGGTATTTATGTTTTATTTTATTTTTATTTTATTTTATTTTTATCCCACCTTTATTATTTTTATAAATAACTCAAGGTAGGGAACAGACCTAATACTCCTTCCTCCTCCTATTTTCCCCACAACAACAACCCTGTGAGGTGAGTTGGGCTGAGAGAGATTGACTGGCCCAAGGTCACCCAGCCGGCTTTATTTATACAATAATGGCAAGATGAGGCTAGTATGAATGTCTCTATAATACAGGCATTGGAAGAGCACATGCTCTGTTGTTTCTATGTGACCAGAGTTACAGGGGCATTGTCTCTCCGGGTAAGGAATCTTCCTGTATCAGCCTTCAGGGTCAGCTGAGGGGAGAGCATGACATCGTGCCAGAGTAAAGGCCCTCCGATGGTTGGGTACCTCGAGTTTAGTTAAGTATGTCATGGGGGAGGCAGAATACCTGTTGGATTCACTGGCAATAAAGGTTGGGGACCTGGCTAAATCCAATTGGCGCTCTGTGTCTGCCAAATGCTGTTTAATGAGTGCTTTGGCCTGATCTTGTCCCATGCTGAGTAGAAGACCTGGAGAGAAGCCCAAGGGTGAGATTTTAGTTGCTACTACCTGTTTCCATGTGGACTGAAAATCATCCGTCATAGTTACTGGGCCAAGGCCAAGGGGAAAAAGGGATAATCTGAGCCAATAGTTGAGTATTACCAACCACACCCTAGCCTCCACTTTCTTGAGGCCTGTCTCTAGTCTCAGGCTGGCATTAGAGGCACATGTTGGGACTTGAAGGACCGAACTGCAGTAATTTAGAAACAGATTCCTCAATAGGAGTGTGACCAGACTCCTATTGTATCAGTGATTTCTGTTATTCATATTGCTGGAATAGGTGTGATGTGGGATTCAGATACTCTTGTCTCCTGGTAATTCACAAAGTTCACAAAGTTGATGGGGAAGACCCAAATGCATTAGTTCTCAATACAAGTTTCCCTCAATTTATGAGAACTTGCTTTATGTGACTGATAATTTTGTCCAAAAATTCACTTTCCATGAAAACCCCCCCACTATTATGCCATTTGTGTCAGCAGAGTTAATTTGCACCAAAGGTGTAGAAACATGCCAAGACTTCTTCCCACCAAAACCACTTGAGCATTTCCCTGCCAAAATCCCTTTCTGCCTTCACTCATGCATTCACCATTGTGTTGTATGGTTGTTGTACATCCAGTTTCCTACCTACTTCCATATCAGCAATAGCTACAACTTTTACTCCCAGAGTCCCCTGTTCGGGGAGATGGGCAGGGATAAATTTAAATAATAAATAAATTAAATAATAAATACTCTGCAGTCAAAATGGCCATCAACATTTTGTGCAACATCCTTACTCAAAATGAAAAGGAAAAGGACCTCTCTAACATTAGAAACAAAGTTGGACATATTATGTTGCACAGAAACTGTTGAAGGATCCTCAGTCCTAGGACGAGCTTTTAACCTGGGTGAATCTAGTGGGTGCAACAGAATGAAGAATACTGAAAAATTCATAACGCTGTGATGCGTTCAATCTCTTAATTTATTATTTAAAATTAAAATTTATTTAAAATAAATTTATTCTATTTCTTAACAATATGTCTATGAAGGTTCTCAGTCATCCAGGTGGAATTGTCTGTAGCTTGAATCATGTCAACTGGATTTCTATTTTCTCAGTGGAAACGTTTCGCTCCTTATCCAAGGATAAGCGAAACGTTTCCACTGAGAAAATAGAAATCCAGTTGACATGATTCAAGCTACAGATATTTCTTAACAAGTTTTGCAGAAAAGAAATAGAAAAATTACAAAACACACAGACACACACACACACACAGAGGAAATACATGAAAAACTACAAAAACTAAACCAAGAAACCAAACAAAAGAACAGAAAAGGGGGAAACTATTGATATATGTCACATATTAATCAAATGTCAGACAGATTTCTAAATCCACTTGAGGGAAAAATAATTAATGATTGTCTAACTTTATCAAATATCATAAAATCTACTGTATGCCACAGAAAAACATATTGAGTCACTATTTGATTAGTACAGAGCTTTCCAAACACGTTAGTGTGTCGGCTGCACAGTCTGGGTGTGTTGCGGCTGCTGCTGCCTCCGAGCCCTACCAGGATTCCGCGCAGGTCCTAGTGCCTGCCTTGTGCCTTGCTGCCTCCAGACCTGCCCTGCCAGGATTCCGCGCAGGTCCTAGTGCCTGCCTTGTGCCTTGCTGCCTCCAGACCTGCCCTGCCAGGATTCCGCGCAGGTCCTAGTGCCTGCCTTGTGCCTTGCTGCCTCCAGACCTGCCCTGCCAGGATTCTGCGCAGGTCCTAGTGCCTGCCTTGTGCCTTGCTGCCTCCAAACCTGCTGTGATTCCACACAGGTCCTAGTGCCTGCTTTGTGCCCTGCTGTAAGAGTGTGTCACGAAATGATGCCCTGCTGTAAGAGTGTGTCGTGAAATGATGCATGTCTAAAAAGTGTGTCACCAACATGAAAAGTTTGGAAAGCTCTGGATTAGTAGATAAAATTGCCTTTTCGAAAACAGGCCACACATCTCTTGAATCCAATCTTTAATATCAGGAGTATTACTAATGAAGAATGCTAATGAAATTCATAGTGCTGTGCTACATTTGATTTCTTTGTCATGATAATCACATGCATTAGAAATGCACCTGTAGAAAAGATGGACAAATGCTTTCACTGTGCATAGAACACGAAAGAAAACATCTTTGAGCTTACAAATAAGGCTCTAAAAATGTATGAGCACATTTGTCAATGCATTAGGGTTACAAAATTTGACACCATACCCCTCAATCCCCCTTAAAGAGTACCTACCCTTTTCTTCTAGTTTCTATATGATGATGAATATGGGTCAAATGTGAAAATATATTCCGTGGAACATGACGTTTAGGCAGAAAATATATTCTGTGGAACATGACATTTAGGCATAGCTTATGTAGCTATTAGGGGGCGTGGTGGCTCAGCAGGTAAGACGCCAGGCTTGTCGATCGGAAGATTGCAAGTTCGGAGGTTCGAATCCCTAGCCCTGCATGACGGAGTGAGCTCCCGCACTAGCCCCAACTCTTGCCAACCTAGCAATTTGAAAGCATGCAAATGCAAGTAGATGAATAGGTACCACTTTGGTGGGTAGGTAACAGCGTTCCGCGTGCGTCATGCCAGCCACATGACCACGGAAGCATCTTCAGACAACGCTGGCTCTTCGGCTATCAAACGGAGATGTGCACCGGCCCCTAGAGTCGGACATGACTGCACAAATGTGCGGGGGGAGCCTTTACCTTTTTTACCTTACATAGATATTATGAGTCATGCCTTGACTTTTCACACTTTTCTACCACCAGGGTTACTTTTCTTACCTTGGGTAGTTCCTGAACCTATTTAAACAGTATCATTTAAAAGCAGTTGAAATATATTTGAATGTTTGACAAGGAACTCACATTGATGAGGTAGTGAAAGAGGTTCATTTACATACTATGAACACCCAGTGTCCATCTCCTCTGTGCATATCATCTGAACAAAATGACTGTAAGGAGAGGATAGAATGGAGCAATTTAATCAGGAGAGTTCTTTTTCATATGGTTTTCATTTCATCACCATGTTTTTGATAAATTTTCTGCCTTCTTAGGCTCTGGAAAACACATATTTTACCATCATGTTGTCAAATTGAACACTATATTTAGAGGAAGGATGGGCTATAATTATGCTGGAAGTTATCAAACAAACTGCATATGTTTAAATGCAAAAAAGAGATAAGACGCCTTGTTTTGGAAGAGAACCTTCACATAAAACAAATGTGCTCTTGGGAGACAGTATGGAGGCAAAGCACAGGAACCAAATGTGTCTCAATAATTTTTTCCATTGTAAGAAAACATTGTGGATTTTTAAGAGCTTTTTTGTCATGATCACTTTTTAAAACTGTAACTACCTAAATTACATTGCTTCTTACGTTGCTGCTAAAGATTTTCTATCTTCCGCTGTATAGCACAGAAGAAAAAATTAGGAAGAAGACAGAAAAGTTGCCATAAGTAGTATTACAATCAGTAAAGGTTTCTGGACGATTTGTTGGATATTCTTCTTCCACAATAGTGAAAGGCAATAAGAAGAGATAGGAAAGGTGGGAAGAAGACTTTAGGGTCCCCATCTATTTGTGGGTGCCTGTAGGAGCTAAAAATGCTTAGTTATTTAAGTCTGATGGGAATACCATCATAATAATCAAAATAGGAGGAGGAAGGAGTATTAGGTATGTTCCCCGCCTTGAGTTATTTATAAAAATAATAAAGGTGGGATAAAAATTAAATAAATAAATAAAATAAATAAATACCCAGGCATGATGGAAGTAAAGTAACTATTTGCTTAAACCAGGGTAGCCATTCTGGTTGGAACTGATGGAGGTTTTAGAACACCATATTTGGAAGGCTCCTGATTGGTGAAAACTACCCTAGAGCAGGATGAGCAACTTGTCTTGGCTAGAGGGGTTGCAACCTTCTCTTCCAGTCAGCTGGAGGGCTGCAGGTGGTATTATCCAGAGGGGCAGGACCATTTTTCATTATGGGGTGGTTAAAGGTGAGAGTTTTTAAAAAAGCCATTCAATCGTGTCTGATTCTTGAAGACTGCCTGAACAAGTCCTTGCAGTTTTCTTGGCAAGGTTTTTCAGAAGTGGTTTGCCACTGCCTGCTTCCTAGGACTGAGAGAAAGTGACTGGCTCAAGGTCACCCAACTGGCTTTGTGCCTAGGAAGGGACTAGAACTCACAGTCTTCCCGTTTCTAGCCTGGTGCCTTAACCCCAACACCAAACTGTCTCTCCTTAAAGGTGAGCATGGTGGAAGGTGAGTGAGTGGAAAACCTCTGGGGCGCAAAGGGCTTCCATTTCTATGCTTAACTTCCCCCAAACACTTCCCCAATGGCTGAGAATTATGTCATCAGAATTTGGCTGCAAAATGCCCAGATTTCAGAAGTGTATTTGGAGCCATTGAGGCTTCTTTTGGTGAGGAGATGGAAGGAGAAGTATGGAAATGGAGGGTGGGGGCGGCAAAAATCACGCCACTAAAATTAAGCAATTTTGCTGGCAAATTTCAGCAGTGCTATCTCAGGCTGTTGGATGGGAATAAATAGGAGGCTGGAGAACCAGAAGCAGTCTGTGTTGATCTACCCCACCTGAAGGAACGTGAAAGAAAATTGACAGAAAAGAAGTTCCATACTCCTGAGTTTTATTCACAAAAATGAGTTTTATACTATATGGCTTCATTTTGATGTTTTACAAGAACTACAAGTCTAATTAGTTATTTTCCAGTTTAGTCATTTGAGATTATTTGGGAATAATAATATTAATTGTAAATGACAGTAACAATAAATTAAGGTGTTAAGGACACATTTGAATGAGCGAGGCTGCAAACTAAGAATATATTTATTAAATTTAATTTGAGATTCTTTACTTACCCTCTTATTGCCAGCGTCTGCTGGACAAAGCTATAGATATAAAATCTAGAAGTAGAGATGCAGGAAGAGAAACAGAAATGGGTGTGGTTGGGAGACAAGCTCCCTGTAAAGGAAATTTTATCTTGAAATTTTATCAGAACAGGAATGGAAAACATTTGCTAACCTTTATAAGGCATTTCAAGTGTTCTAAGCATTTCATGGGCATTAGCTAGTAGAAACACTGCCTTCCAGTCATCCTGCAAGGTAAATTAGTATTATTAACACAAATATGGTGAGGGAGGAATGGAGATTGAGTGAGGAAGCGTATATTAAATAATAACATCTTACATTTTTTCTAGTATTTCATGAAGGTACCTATTTTGAGAGTTTAGTGATAAAAGCATTTATCTACATTCCACCAATTTATTGGTAAAATCTCATTGTTTAGTAAGAGCAATAGCTAAATACTTATTAAAAACATAAATTCATTTGCTGAAAGTAAGGTAGCTTGAGTGAAAACTGGAAATGGATTGTTTGCTTAGAGCAGCTGTAAGCTCAGTTTTGATATTAAAAACAAGTCCTTTTGCACAGCAGACGCTCCAAGACACCACATTTTTAAAATAATGGCCCCTGAGACAAGTTATGATTTTAAGAAGCAACAAAATTGTCTTCTTCCCGCTGCTTGTCTTTCAGATAGAAGCCTTTCCAAACCTTACCTGGTTGAGGGGCCTAGGGATTAAACCTGGGCAGTTTGAGATACAACATGTAGTGGATTGTCGTTCTGGCTTGCCATGCCAGGAAGCGCCTGAGCCAGCAATCAGACATTAAGCTTTCATTTCACATTTCTACTGATCAAATTTGTACACATTTGTCCTGATCAGTGACAAAGTGATGGTCTGCTGGATAGCATTTTCCCCCAGACTCTCACATTATTATATTTTTCTTGTTGAGTATGTGCCCTGTGAGATATAAAGTAGTTTCTTGTAAACTAGGGAACACAATTCTATTAAGACTGGATTTTAAGCTTTCACCTCAAATGTTGTGGGATATAAAACATCCTCAGGCAGCGTGCATATCGTACAGAATATGGCTTCTCAATAATGGCATGTGGAAGAATGTAAAAAGAGGCTCCAAGAAGTGGAATACTTAGGCAGGCAGGCAGGCAGGCTACAGTGAGACTTGGCAGCCAATAGTGTTGCAGTGATGTGCTGTATTCAGCGTAAGGTGAGGCGGACTTATTGAATTATCCCAGTCCTTCCTTGCACTAATACAGGTTACTGGTAGTCTGTATCAGGACACTGAAGCTTAAGTGGGCTTCCTTGCAAATAATATGGGACAGTCTCACTCTTACAATACTTGTAACCAGAAAGGTCAGTGTGGCACCCAAAGACTGTGCTCCTCCACCGAGTTAAGGCCCCAAGTAAGACTCTCTCTCTGTCTCTCTCATGACCTACAGTACCTCAGAAAATGTTGGAAAAATGCTGTTTAATATGCCTCTCATAAAAGCAAAATTTAACATCGTCAAATAATTGTCTCTAATATGCAGTGTTGCGTTAGTAGATGTTACTACTAATTGTACATTACTGTTGTACTTCTGTAAGTTGTTGAAGGTGTCAGGATTAGCACTTTTGTCTTCTTTTCAATTGTGCAAAGTAACCCCTGATATCATCATTCTCCTCTTTTCTATGTCTTGCTGTATTGCTTTTACTGTGGTCTTAGCCAGCTTTAATCTTATCCATTGCTTTTGCTGATCAGAAAGTTATTAACTTTAATAACCAGTCCAGTAGTCCAAGTTGTATATGCTATAATACAATAATTTGTCACCAGATGTCCTTATTTACAGTTAGTGGCTTATTTTGGAATTGCCACAGGTTTACTTTTCTAATTATAAAATAAAATCTCCTTTGAGTCCAGTTTCTGATTTGATTCAAACTTGAGTTAAGTTTCTGGTGAATTTATGTCTATTCCATATAGTTTTCTTGGCAACAATAAAGACATCATTTTCTGTTGCCTTCTTTTGGGATGCTTTTTCTATTTTCTAGTCTAGCCTACAGTCCTGGTATCTCCTAATGGGCTCCCATCTAAGTATTTACAATCCTCCAGATTGTAAACGCCACCACATGCCAACTTGACCCATGTCCCTCCTGGATGGTTAAATCAGCTAGTGAGGTGACATGTGGCTGGGTCCAGGCGATTATAAATTCGTCCTTGAGTGAGGGGGTGTTCCCGGCTGCCTTTAAGGAGGCGCTGGTGCACCCCCTCCTCAAGAAACCATCCCTGGACCCTACCATCCTGGGCAATTTTCGCCCAGTCTCCCACCTTCCCTTTTTGGGAAAGGTGGTTGAGAAGGCGGTGGCGTTGCAACTCCAGAGGATTCTGGAGGAAACGGATTATCTGGACCCCTTTCAGTCAGGTTTCAGGCCGGGATATGGGACAGAGACCGCATTGGTCGCGCTTATGGATGATCTCTGGCGAGAGTGGGATGGAGGGAGTGCGTCCATCCTTGCTCTCTCAGATCTCTCAGCGGCCTTCGATACCGTCGACCACGGTATACTTTTGGGACGGCTCGAGGAGTTGGGGGCGGGCAGCGTGGTTTTGCGCTGGTTCGCCTCCTTCCTCCAGGGCCGTTCCCAGTTGGTGTTGATAGGGGAGGAGAGAGCTGACCCGAGACCCCTGACTTGTGGGGTGCCTCAGGGGTCGGTT
Organism: Charina bottae; assembly: GCA_023362775.1. Taxonomy (NCBI): domain Eukaryota; kingdom Metazoa; phylum Chordata; class Lepidosauria; order Squamata; family Charinaidae; genus Charina; species Charina bottae. Next base: position 39,709,832 of record JALMGJ010000007.1, on the reverse strand, counting down.
CTCTCTCCTCTCCTATTCAACATCTACATCAAGCCGCTGGGCGAGATCATCCGTCACCACGGGATGAGGTATCACCAATATGCCGATGATACCCAGTTATACATCTCCATCCCGGGTGAAGTAAGTGATGCGGTCAATGCCTTATCTCAGTGCCTGGAGGCTGTGGGGGCCTGGATGGGGAACAACAGGCTTCAACTGAACCCTGGTAAGACGGAGTGGCTGTGGATTGACGGCCCCCCTGGATCCGGGAAGTTGTCATCTTTGGTTCTGGGTGGAGTTGCACTACCCCACTTGGATCCAGTGCGGAATCTGGGGGTCCTCCTGGACTCGCGACTCCTGCTCGAAGAGCAGGTGGCAGTCGTGGCCAGGAGGGCCTTTGCACAGCTCCGAGTTGTGCGCCAGTTGCGCCCTTTCCTGGATCAGGAGGCCCTCCGAACAGTCACTCACGCCCTTGTCATCTCCCGTATAGACTATTGTAATGCGCTCTACATGGGGCTACCCTTGAAGAGTATCCGGAAGCTTCAGCTGGTGCAGAATGCGGCGGCGCGAGCAGTTACGGGGGCCAGGAGATCGGCCCATGTAACACCTCTGCTTCGCGAGCTGCATTGGCTGCCAGTTTGCTTCCGGGTCCAATTCAAGGTGTTGGTGATCACCTTTAAAGCCCTACATGGCATAGGACCAGGGTACCTGAGGGACCGTCTCGTCCCGATAACGTCGGCCCGCCCCACCCGTGCATGCAGAGAGGGCATGCTTCGGACCCCTTCAACAAGAGAGTTCCATCTAGCGGGGTCCAGAAGGCGTGCCTTCTCTGCGATAGCGCCCGCCCTATGGAATATCTTGCCCCCGGAGGTGAGACTGGCCCCCTCCCTCCTGACCTTTCGGAAGGCCCTTAAGACCTGGCTCTGCCACCTGGCCTGGGACAATAGAGGCGGTAGTGCCTCCTGGGGTTGGCTAGCCCCGTAGCAACACTATCTATGCTACGTTCCCTACATCCTTCATCTTGTATTTTATCTATTTATATTGTATTTTTTAGACTTTTATTGTATCGTTTTTAACTTTGATTGTTGTGTCCCGCCCAGAGTCCCTTGTATGGGAGATGGGCGGGGAATAAATTGAATAAATAAATAAATAAAATAAATAAATAAATTTACCCATAGGCCTTTGTAGTGTTTCAGATTTGAAGGCGAAAAGGTGCTTTGGAATGCACAGGGATGTGCATGTTGCACCTGTCTACAACTCCTTGAATCAAATGTTTTTTTTCCCCTTAGGATCACATTGCAGCTGTACAATCCCAGGAGAAATGCAGCTGCTTGAAGGAGCTGCTGGTGGGAGCTATGTGAGCACCCACACTTGCTCTGAAGTACCTATTTTGCTTTTGAATCCAAAGTGCTGCACAGATTTATAAATCAAGTCTGACCTTGCTTGGATTTTTCAAAATCAGCTAAAGTTAGCAAGGTGCTGCCTCTTAGCTGACCTATCAAGTTCTAGTTTATATATACTTATCTTGAGGACTAAATTAATTTCCCTGTTTGGAAAAAAATATTATCAAAGAAATGCAACAAATAATGTAGTTAGTTCCCAGTCCTATGCTAAAGTAGATTTTAAAGCAGCACTGTAGTTTACCCCAACATTTCAAATCTTCAAAATTCAAGGAAAATTAGAGGATTTGTATTAGATTAAACCACTATTCCATGGTTCCATGCAGCCATACATGTATAATTCCTGGTCCATAATGTTACTCTGGATACTCTTTCATGGTGTGTGAAGCTATTCTGCTGTCCCTTTCACTTATATGTGAACCACAGATAAATAAGACTAAAACACACAGTGCTTATCTACATTCATCTAAACAGATGGTACTATATGTCTTCAATGTCCCCCAAATTTCAGAAGTTAGGGCAGGCCATAAAAAGCTTCTTTTGTGTTCTAACTTTCTTGTTTTGGGTATCTGGAATTGGAAATTCAGCATTCAGCTTACCAATATCTTGGTATAATGCAAAAAACAAAATGTCTTTCTGTAAAAAAGGAAAAATACATTTGTATTATTTATTTACTTATTTACTTATCTATTTATTTATTTAAACAGTTTATATGGCTGCCCATTTCACAGCAGTGACTCTGGGCAGCGTACAAGGTTAAGTTACCATTTTAAGCAGTCAGATTCTATGCTTAGAAATAAGCCCATCCTGAAATCAAGGAACTTATTCTCGGGTACATCCATAGGTTGGTATTTTTCTTTGAGCAGATGTTTTCTGACCTTAGAAAAGTCTTTTGCTCTTAATGGCCCTTTTATTGCCATTTCTGACTAATAGGATTTCAGATGGACATGTACAGCTGATACAGATAGTGGCAAGTGTAGAATTGTGCAAAAGTAGTACAGAATCCACTGGGGAATCAAGAAAGGAGACAGTGATTGGAAGGACAGAGATAATAGAAAGCCTTAGGCCAGTTGTAACTCACATTGCTGGGTGGGAAGAGTTACTCAAAAGGGGGGCGGGAAGGGAGTAGGAAGCAGAGGCAGAGTGCAAAATGAAACAAGTCTCGCTTGAGGTATTTTTGCCATTTATTTTCTGAAACAGTATGACCTTTCCTATGAAATCACCAGCCAGCCTGCTGTGGAATCAGAATCCCTGAATTGGCTTGGTTCAAAACGCCCTGGATATTTCATGCTGGATCAGGCACTTAATGCATTATCTAATACATAACATAAGGCATGCAAACTGTCACTATAGCCATTTGGCATTCTTTGCTAAGGTTAATGCATTATAAAGGAATGTCACTGTTCTGATGAATCCCTACCTGGGCAAACATTTCTGATAAGCTCCTTTATTATCGTGCTATGATTTAATTCTCTTCTGACATATACAGTACCTCTGCATGAAGCAACTTCATATTCGCTTCCTTTTCATAACAGATGATCAAAGATAAATTGATGGAATGGTTAAGCAAAGCACACAGCTTGTGCTTGTACTCATTGTTTAAAAAAGCATATACCTAAAGGGTTTCACAACAAAGGCATATTCTTGAAAGAGGATATTTGTTGCAACGGGCATAATATTTAGTATGTGTCTTTATTCTGAAAGCATTCTTATGACACTTTGCTGCTCTAATGTTAGTGCAGATGATTTGATTATATAGCATTCCTCGCTGTGATATTCGGTTCTAGAAGCTATGAGTAGAATGAAACCCTGTTCGTTTTCATGGAGCTCCTGGAAGTACTTGTTCATTGTATCATGGTTTTCAGAAGGTGCTCTTGATAGATTACTGTTTGGCACAAAAACTATTGGCTTGTGCCAGCTGTGCCCCACCTGTGGTTCTCCATGAAATCTTGCAAGTCCTTGAGTGTTTTCAAAAATTGCCACCAAACTGCCATTTTAACATGACAGAAGAGAAAAATATATATGGTCTTATGGATAATGGGTTATCCTTGTGGTTTATTTGTGAAATATATTCCTATGGCAGAAATTCCTTAGAAAATTTTCCTGTTTCTTTTAAACAGGGAAAGTTTAAAAACTAGTCAGGAGACCTGGCACGCTTTTTTTTAAACAACCTGTTCTTTAATTGGAAGGCTTATGGGCCACATAAGAGAACATGCCCTCAATTAGGAGACCACAACTGTCTTTACATTATTTTCCTAGTCCTTTGGATGAAAAAACCCAATTGCAAATCAGAAACCTCAAAGTCAAGAAATTATTTCACATATGACACATCATTTCTTCCAGCAGTTGCATAATTTTTTTCACATCTCTCTCTCCTTTTCTCTCTCTCTCACGCGCACACACAAATGCAGAGATATAGATCCAACCTTTCTTAAAGGCCATGATGATCAGACTGCCCCAGGAGAAATAACCAAATAGCAATCTCCTGCAATTACAGCTGCCATGAGGGAAAGACAGAGCAAGGCAGAGTTAATATAATGAGAAGAACCAAGTTCCTGCTTATCTTATAAAGCAACTTCAAGAGACAAAGTGAGAGCCATAGCTAGTGGAATCCAGAGTGTAGGAAACACATAATCATGACCAGAGTAGTGTAAATTTTGCTATGCAGATGCTCTGCATGTGGAAAAAATGGGTACACAATTCATGATCTTGTCAGGCTCCAATGTTTGATATTTTTAGTTAAAAAAGACTTTACTCCTCTTGATCTATAAACAGGAAAAAATATAGTATCAAAACAGTATCAAAACAAAATCTACAAGGATAAATAAAAAGAAGGAAAGAACAAATAAAAAGAATAGAAAAAAAAGGAAACAGGTTGAATTAAATATGTATAGAACAAAAAGGTTCAGGTCTTAAAATGTAGATTAATCCTTGCACACACTGAGAAATATTGATCAGACATGCCAAGTATTGATAAAAGGACAGTTCATATCTAGAAATTATATAGGCACTAAGCACCAGATCCATAGAAGCAGGGGTCTACCACACTAGACAGGACCCAAGGTGCAGACTGTGCAGAGAGGCCTCAGAGACAGTCCAACACATAGTGGCAGGGTGTAAGATGCAGGCAGGAACAGCATACACTGAACGGCACAACCAAGTAGCTGGCATTATGTACAGGAACATCTGCACAGCGTATGGGCTAGACCCTCCCAAGTCCAGATGGGAGATTCCACAGAAGGTTGTGAAGAGTAACAGGGCTAAGATCATGTGGGACTTCCAGATCGGCTGGACAGGCAGGTACTGGCCAATCAACCAGACTTTATGGTAGTGGACGAGGACCAGAAGGCAGTGGTGGTGATAAATGTTATGGTGCCAAGTGACAGCAACATCAGGAAGAAGGAGTATGAGAAGCTGGAGAAGTACCAGGGCCTGAAGGAGGAACTAGAGAGGATGTGGAAAGTGAAGGCCAAAGTGGTCCCAGCAGTGGTAGGAGCACTGGGGACTGTGACTCCTAAGCTGGGAGAGTGGCTCCAACAGATCCCAGGAACAACCCTCTCTGTCCAGAAGAGTGCAGTGCTAGGAACAGCTAAGATACTGCGCAGAACCCTCAAATTCCCAGGCCTCTGGTAGAAGACCTGAGATTGAGGAAGACACATACCACCCATAGGGGTGAGAAGGGAAATTTATACTGTATATATTATTATTATAATAGAATGCTTTTAAGGAATTCAATTGCACTGCAGACAACTATAATGCCAAAGAAACAGATTCATCCCCGACTCAGGTACTTCTATGCATTCTTTCCTCTGTCCCAAAATCTACATTGAAAAAGCCATGTTTTTAAAAGCTTCTTGAATGTTAGAAGTGAGGGTATGGTACTATTATTTGGTGGGAGGGTCTTCCACAGGAGAGGAGCTCCAGCAGAGAATGCTTGCTTCTGAATTGCCTCTCATTGCACCTTGTGAGGAGGGGCAACTCTCAGGAAGCCCTCTTTATAGCTACATCTTGGGCAGGCAGATTCTATTTGGAGGAATCAGTCTCTAGATCAGCGTTTCTCAATCTCAGCAACTTTAAGAGATATGGACTTCAACTCCCAGAATTCCCCAACCAGCCATGCTGGCTGGGGAATTCTGGGAGTTGAAGTCCACACCTCTTAAAGTTGCCGAGATTGAGAAACACTGCTCTAGGTAGCCATGTCCCAAACACGTAGGACTTTAAAGATTGTCACCAGCACCTTGAAGTGCACCAAACCAGCAACCAGTGCAGCCCTTGCAATATTGGTATTACATGGCAATCTTGGGTTGCTCCAGTTAACATGAGGAGCGAGGCATGTTGCCCTAGTTGCTGTTTCCTGGTGGACTTCAAGTGCAGCTCAAAGTAGAGGGCATTACAGTAGTCCACCCATAAAGTAACATGGGCATGAGTGGCTGTAGCCAGCACTCTCTGCAAGTGGCAGTCTACATGGGGCTTCTAACTTGAAGCCTCAACTGATCCAGAATGCAGTGACATGGGCAGCTTTGCGAGCTGCTGTGGTTGCCAGTTTATTTCCAGGTGCGATTCAAAGTGCTGGTTGCTGCCTATAGAGCCCTGCACGGCACAGAGCCTAGTTACTTGAGGGATCGCCTGTTTCTCATACTATCTGCCTTGATTTAATGGACCAAATGAAGGGAGGGTATGCCTGTTATTTCCAATTGTCCATTCAATTGGAGAGTCAGTCGTAGCTGCAGTTGACCTCATTTGGGTGATGATGTCATTACACACTTAATATAAATTACCATGGAAATTTGATCTGTGGCATGCAAAGTCCCTTGTGTCAAGGTCTACTAAACTGAGGTTTCATTCCTAGCAGGTTTAAGATGGGGTTGTTGCTCAGACTTCCAGTGTTTGATAGGAGCACAGCTGAAGATAAAATTTGTAATAACAAATAAATACACAGAGAATATTTAATCCATGGATATGGGTTAAAAGCTTCCAACTTTTTCTTGCAGTAGGAGAACCATGTGAGAATCTTGGCTGTTTTTGGAGCAAACTGCAGTTTTATCATGAAGTCTGCATAATGTTTTGAAGATCTGGAAAACCCACTGTAAAGTTCTTAGAAACCATTTCATTCCTTTGATGCTTTAGTTTTTTCTATTTTTTAAAGCATAAAGAAAAATGATTATGAAATACTACTCCCATTTTTATTTTTAACGTTATATAACATAGTTAAGATGTGAAAAAAATTGGTCAGTATAAAAACAGGGAAAAGACTGTGGGGCCTATTACAGAAATGAACAATGGATAAAAAAATAGCCAGACCAATATAAAGTCAGAATTTGAAAAGGCAACCCAGTTTTCCTTTGTTCTGTTCAAAGGACATATTGTTTTTAGGGTCCTTATGGTATATTGTGTACATCTTTAGTGGCATTATAAAATAAACTCCAGCTAATACTTTTAAGAAAACAGGTGTCTTGCCCTCTCAAACCCAACCCGTTGTTAACAAAAAATGTATCTGCTGTCTCCCTTCTTAATTATCTGTAGCATGTGAATATGTAACTCTGTTGGGCTGCATTTTTAATAAATATTCTCAGTGAGCAAGTATAATGTGTAAGAATATTTGCAATCTGAGCATTTTAAATTTCACTGTAACCAGATAGGCTAACATTGATATCTTGTATAAGAATATATTAAATCTGATATTTTCAAAATGTAAAAAAATATGGGTATCTTCATCCCTTGCATTTTAAAAATAATAATAATAATAATATAGGACAGGTGGACATTGAGTTGCTCATAGTCCACATACAACTCAACTCCTTTTTTCTGCCATCAGAGCCCCCCAACCTGCAGAATTACAGGGCTGTGCTTTCAATTCTTTCCTACAAAATCAGAAGTACAACAATTGCGTTACTCTTCTAATAAGCTTAATGCATTTTATTGAAAAGGATCTTGATCTCTCCCAAAGTCCACAAAAGGGCCACCATTCCTTCTGGTGACAGCATCTACCATCATACCCCAAAGAGGCTGAACAAATAAATTAAAAAACCTTTGCCCCTTAGCTTATAGGAGATAACACACTTTTGAATGATTTGCTTCACACACACAGACACAAAGCAACCAACACCACTCAAAGCACATTTTAGTGTTTACAGCTATTTTTAGTCTACATCACTCCTTCAGAGCTTTAGGCAATGCAGGCAAAATGCCAGGCTTGGAGATCTTTTGGGATTTTCTAATATACCAAGATGTCAGTAGTCTTTAAAATTAGACTTGTTTCCCCACTTTTAGCATTTGATCCAAATTTGAGCCTGACTGATATCTCAAAGGACCTATGAAATCATTACTGAAAAATTGCAATGCACAATTTTGATACGTTGATATCAAAATGTTGATTTCATCCCTTTCATCAGTGACTCACTTATCTCATGGTAATGAATAAATATTAATAGCACTTTTTGCTTTTGTTTGCTCTTTATTTTCCATAAGAATGTGGTATTAAATATCTACCACTTAATGTATTTACTGGAGTTATATTATACTAGTACAAATATAGTTAAAACACATTAGTGAATGCAGTAGAAGTTCCAAGATAGATGACTGAGATTTTACATGCAGTCATTTTCTCCTTTCACATGCATAGAATTTCTTATGGCATTGGTAATTACTTTTAAATCTATAAGTAGAGAAGAATTTTGGAGTATAGTGGGAACTATAACTTTTAATGCCCTTGGTTTGAAGCTTGTAAATTCTCAGCCATAATGCTGTATATTCTTTTTTAAGGCATAACATAACAACATAAATAAGAATAAAAAAGAGAAACCTTGAAGTAGCCAATGACAGCTGGATGTAAAAAGATTGGTGACTGATACTATATTTTTTCCAGAGGCTCTTAATCTTCTAGCCAAATCCAAAACTCAGCTGTAATTGGAAATAGAAGGTAGTGTTGTTGGTCCACTAGGGAAAAAAAAAGTCAGGCAATAACCTTACTAGTAAAGGTAAAGGTTCCCCCTGCACATTTGTGCACTCGTGTCAGACTCTAGGGGCCGGTGCTCATCTCCGTTTGTTAGCCGAAGAGCCAGCATTGTCCAAAGACGCTTCCACGGTCATGTGGCCACATGATGCATGCGGAACAGTGTTACCATCCCACCGAAGTGGTACCTATTCATCTACTTGCATTTGCATGCTTTCGAATTGCTAGGTTGGCAAGAGCTGGGGCGAGTGCGGGAGCTCACTCCGTCACGCGGGGCTAGGGATTCGAACGTCCGAACTTGCGATCTTCCAATCAACAAGCCTGGCATCTTACCCACTGAGCCACCATGCCCCTTAATAACCTTACTAGCCATAAGTAAAACTCAGGAACCAAGAGAGTTCATTAGAATAAACAAAAAACCTTGGAATAAAAGAGGAAAAAAGTGTGTATTATGAAAAGCTTAAATTGATACAGTTTACCATAATCTTAAAATGGAGTTCTCAACTGGTTTTGCTCAAATTCTTAATGAGGGAGAATTCTGAGACCAAAATGAAAAGCCCTAATAACTTTCTCTAGCTGAGATTGGAATCAGAGACCAATATCTATCTATCTATCTATCTATCTATCTATCTATCTATCTATCTATCTATCTATCTATCTATCTATCATATTTCTTTACCGCCCATCTCATATTGCAACGACTCTGGGCGGTTTACAAACAATTAAAAATAAAAGATTAAAATATTGTTAAAACCATACAATATAAATATAAATACACATAAATATAAAAATGCAAAATATAAACTATACAATATAAAGTCCAAGATGGCGAATAACGATCTCAACATTGGCCTCATCAAGGTATACTCACTCTCTGGCCCAATCTCATTAAATGACATTTTCCTCCTCCTTTTTTATTTACTGGTTTGCTGGTCTTGGGAATTGTAACAGTGTAGGACCTACCCCAGTCCCATGTCATCAGGGAAGTATTGGAATGGGGATGGGGAAGTCAAAGCACCCAATAGAGACAAATTGACCCACTTTAAATAAATGCATCAAGGTTGAACAACTTGTTTTTTAAAAATCAAAATAACTTTATTTGAAGTGTTAACTAAAATAAGAATCCACAAAAAATTAAATTGTGCAATGTCATGTATTAGAAAGCCCCTCATACCGTTGGTATGGCTGTATGGAAGAACACACTGATGATTTCTAAGATATGGTGAATCAGAACTGAAATAAATCAGTGAGAAAAACCACATTGTGGATGCTTTGTAGATTCAGTCTGATGAACATTGATGGCTAAGTGGCATTCCCCAGAGTTAACTCCAACTGATTTATTTTACAGCATGCTCATTTCATGTGGCCTATACACAAGTACTAACACATTAATACTTGTAGTTGGAGAAATCTTATATTTAAAAATAGATTCTCCCTCTGTGTGTGTCCTCATGTGCATGTGCTGAAATAATGTAATAATTGAGAATTTTTTCACTTAAACATGGCCTGTGGAGTCAATTAGAGGCAAATTGAAAATAAACCACATAGGCTTAAATATGTATGAGGTTTCAAATCAGTAAGGATTGAAACCGCTTAGAAATACTGAACGCATTTTGGTTTTTGGTAGAATTGTTCATTATATTTGAAAGATGGAGAAGAACCTTCATCTGTCAGCAAGGATTAAGGACGGTTTCATACAAAGAAGCAAATACCTACTAAAGCAAGAATGGTTAATGTACGGCCTTCTGAAACTTGTTAGACTTCAGTTTCCATCACCTACAGTATCAATATTCGCTGTTCTGGTGAGGGGTTCCTTAACATTTCGAGGGCGTCATGCTGACCCCATATTTCCAACAGTTTATAGTGCTGTCTTTTGTGCAACCCCTGGATTAAGACTCCAAACCCTGGATTAAGAGGCTTGATGACAGTTTTCAAATAACTGAACAGCTGTCTCACAGAAGATGATGCAATCTTATTCCCTGTAGCTCCAGAAGGCAGAAGCAGAACAAATGAATAGAAAGTCTGAGAAAACATACTTTGGAAGGCATTAGGGCTGTCAGTACAACCTGCCAAATAGTGGAACAGATAACCTAGTGAGATAATAAATTCTTCATTTTCAGGACTGTTGTGGTTGCATCCGGCTTTGGGAAGTGGTTTGGATATGATGCCCTCCAATGCCCCTTCCAACTCTATCATGATCTGCAAATGTATACCCAAATTATTAAAAAAAAAAAGCAAATTGGCTAAATTTCATATCAAGGTTTTCTTAAATCCACAGCCCTCAAATGTTTAAATCCTTTAAAATCCTGAGGGAAAAATCCAATATTAAACAGACAACATTTCTGGTAGTACTTCCAGTAGAGCAAAGCAGCTTTGCGTTCAGATACATGCTCAGAAAATCAGGGAAAACATTTGAAAGAGCTCTGCTATTCCAGACAATATAGCTTCTTTACACAGTAAGGAGAAGTGCTTTCCTGATGCCATAGTGACTTGCAAAGTGCCCCTTTCTCGTGCTTTGCTTTCTCCTAGCAATTATGAGGGTTTTTTTCCTCCCCTTTGGGGATTTTGGCTATTGAGTTGTATGGGTAGGGGTCAGCAGTGCCCCTAACAAGACACATGATGTCAAAATGATGACATGTAGGTCACATAAATGACACACTTAATTAATTGCATCACAATGTCTGATGCAAGTAACGGAGGAGGAGGAGGAGGAGGAGGAGGAGGAGGAAGGCACCATTTAGGGCAGTGTTTCTCAACTCCTTAAACGTCAAAAGTCAAGATGGCATCTGCAACCATGCAACTGAAGCCCTGCTCCTTTTTATGGGCATTGCCGGTAAAAAGAAGGGGGGGCTTCGGTCGCACAATCTTGGAGGCCACCTTGACTTTATTTTATCCTCTTTTTTAATGCTTGAAGAGCAGGTGGCAGCTGTGGCTAAGGGGGTCTTTGCACAGGTTCATCTTATGCACCAATTCCCAGACCAGGGGGCTTTGCTCATGGTGACTCACGCCTTAGTCATTTCCTGTCTGGATTACTGCAGTGTGCTCCACATTGGGCCCAGGAGTCATGCCTTCTCTGCGGCAGCACCTGTCCTGCAGGACACGTCCCTTTGACAGTCCTGGTGACCCCAACCCTGTTAGCCTTTTACAAGGCTTTAACGATGTGGCCGTTTCTCCAGGCATTTGGGTCAGGTGAGGTAAGGCATCACTCACTCTGGCACTGATGTGATTTTTTGTGATTGGGGTTTATTCTTTTAATCTGGGGTGTCATGGGTTGTATCTCATGGCTGTTGTTTTAATCCTTGTACGCCACTTAAAGTCACTGTTGTGAGATGGGCAGCCATATAAATAAATACATTCAAAAAATCACTCAGAACGCAAATACATTTTCACCAAACCGTATATAGTGGTGCCTCCAGGGGGAGATTTAAAAAAGCAAGTTATGGCAGCATGATCAAAGGTCCACCCCTTTGTACGTTTGTGCTACATCAACATTAGCGTCAAGACTAGGTTTGTCCATAATAGCTGATTGTATGATGTTATGCAAAGCCCCTAAACAAATAGTTGCTTAAAAGTTAGGGGTCTTTTGCTAAGCAGTTCGCGCAAACCTTTGTGTGGGTGGATGATGTACAGACAATGGAGGAGACAGAGCTAAAAGTGTAACTCTGCTGTTGCTCCAGCATGGCAAACATATTACCTTGAGTGCAGTGTCAGCAGTCAGTGGAGAAACAAGGAGCAGAAATTGGTAGGTGGTTATTTTTTTTTCTTTACAGAATTCTGAGAGGAAACATCTAAACGTGGAACAGGTAATGCTGTTCCAACTGGCAGATGGGTTCCCATTCAGTTTTTGGTAAATTGGATGATTTTGACAAGAGCAAAACCAGCATCGGGGCTGGCACTGCTGAGAACCCGCTGAAGCCCAGACTGCTGGGCAGGGCCCATTGAGATATTCTAAAACCTCCTGGTCTCCCAACTTACACAAACATAAAATGCTTCTTAGTTTTATTTTACCATCAAAGTGGGTTGTAAGGAAGCAGAGATCTAAAACAGTATTGCTCGAAACAATTTTGTATTCAAAGGAACATTTTTTCCAGTCTTTTCCTTTCCACATTCTTTAATATTGCTAATGAAGCTGGTGATTAATCAACCTGGGAAGATGGATACTCAGTGCCAGAATGGCTAGCATTCTTTGTGATGAGTGTACTAATCCAAAAAGAAGGCAAAATTTGGAAACACTGGCCTACAGATACAAACTTCAGTGGTGGATATTCCTGAGTAGAGGCACATATAGCCACAAGAAAATATCCCTTTCTTTTAAAAGAAAAAAGAAAACCAATCTCCTCAAAACATGCACCACCCAATGCCCTTATCTAGTATGCTCTCTAACATGCAACACCATTTTCTTATTCTTATGCCCCAAGTGTTGGGTTTTTTTCTTTTTGTCCTTTCACTAAGTAATGAGAACGATGTGTAATCCATTAATACAGCAAGAAGAAACAAAGAAGCAGCTGGCACATTAGAGGCTGTTTAAGTGCCAGCACTGAGGTATGCACCAAACGAGATTACGCTTTGTTTATCTGGCTGGTTAAATTCAATACAAAATGGAAGGGACAGAGGAAGGAAACAATGGCTCTGGGGAGCTGTCTTTGGATCCCTCTGGATTCGCTGCAAAAGCAAGCCCAGGTCTTTCCTGATTTGCATTGGATCATGTTTGTCTTTAGCCCTTGTTTTTGTGCCTAAAAAGTACCAAAGCAATCATGGAACGTCCTTCAATACGTTCCATGGGTCGTTCACAGCTAGTTACCATCCTGTGGCTGGTGGTGGTCATGGAGATCGTAACCCAATGCATCTGGTGGGCACTAAGTTGGGGAAGGTGCTCTTCTGAATGAATAGTCGTCAAAAGTACTAGGGTCGAGGAAATAACATTTTAAAAATCCCATGTTTCTCATATAATGTTTTCCATATTTTGCCTTCCAATGCTCATTATTTCATGTTGATATAACTATTTATGAAATAAACATGTTGAAGGGGGATTTTTTCCATTTTCATGTTGTTAAGCAGTCTAATGAAAGCATGCACTGTCTTAAAGATCAACAGCTAGTTAAAATAAGAGCTGAGTTCACACAACATCCTAAATCTAAAGCTACCCAACCAGCTATTAACACAGTCTAACCCAGTGTTTTTCCTGAGTTGAAGTCCACACATCTTATAGTTGCAAAGGTTGAAAAACAGTGATTTAGAGCGTGGGTAGACTACCTTGGTGCCCATGACATGATATGACTATTGCTTTGATCCTCTATTCTAATGATAAAATATCTGCTTTTTCAACTGGTGTTCATAAGAATTATTTCTAACTCCCTTACCCTCCAGATTTCAGTAAAATACAGGTAGTCCTCGAGTTATATCCATTCGTTCAGTGACCATTCAAAGTTACGACATTGCTGAATGAATGGTAGTTATGACCAGTCCTTGAAGTTCTGGCCATTGCCGCACCCCCATGGTCACATGTTCAACATTTGGGCGCTTGGTGACTGGTCCACATTTATGACCATTGCAGCATCCCACAGTCACATTCTCCTGCCCTGTGCGAACTGCCTCCGATTCAACACCCCCACCCACCTATCTGTCCCCCATCTCTGTCCTTTTGGCTTACCTGCACTCCTCCGCCTACCCCTGCCGCTCCCTGCTGCTGCTGTCCCCCCCCCCCAGCTGACCTTCGCTGTCTTCCTCCTCCTGCTGGCCCGGGATCCAGGTGCTGGGTGAGAACACGGCCATGGGACACACGTCAGGGCGGTGGAGACTCGTCTGCTGAAGGGAGCTCACTGGGCTCAGCTGGGGAGGAGGCAGGGGGATGATCCGGTAAGGCGCAGCACGCTCCGTCACTGGGTGAGCCAGGAGAGGTGGTAGCAGTGGCTCCCGGACAAAGGTGGCGGCTGTGCAGGAGGCGCTGTTCGGGGTGGCGGCAGAACTGGAGGAAGGGGAGGGACGAGGACTTCCTGGAGGCACAGCGCGTGCTCTGCAGCTTGCGTTGGAAGTGTTCCTGGAGAACTGGCCTGCAGGTTTCGGTAAGGGGTGGAGGCGAGCCCAGCACCGACAGAGCGTACCTGTAGGCCCTCGGCTTGCTCAGCCCAGCCTTTCTCCTGCAAGGGCGGCCTCGTGGAGGGCTTTCAACGTGAGCTGCTGAGCATGCACTGTGCTGCATGGGAAGCCCTCGTCCCTCCGCTTCCTCCAGTTCTACCGCCACCTTGAGCAGCACCTCCCACGCAGCTACCACCTTCACCCGGGGAGCCGTCGCTGCCTTTCCTTGCTGGCCTGACACCCGCTACCCTCTCCATGGTCTGCAGGTCATCACTCCTCGTGCCAGCAGCAGAAGATGGGGCTGCTCCATCTGCACTGCTGCCCCGCCTTCTCCGCTGGCTGCATCCCGCTGCCTCTTCCCCAGCCGGGCCTGGCCAGCTCCCTTTGGCAGACGAGGCTCCGTCTCCCTTCCACACTTGCCAAACATATCCTGGGGCTGCACCATTGGCCAGCACCTGGATCCCGGGCCAGCCTCGGGAGGAAGAAGATGGTGAAGGTCAGCTGGAGGTGGTGGCGGGGGTAGGCGGTGGAGTGCAGGGCAGCCCAAAGGGCAGAGATTGGGGGGAGATAGGCGGATGGGGGGAGTTGAAGCAGAGGCAGTTCATGCCAGGAAGGAGAAGTGTGTGGGCTTCACCTAACGACTGCAACCGGGACTGCTGGAACTGCCATTGCTAAATGGCACAGTCATGTGTTGCTTTACTTATTGACCGCTTCGCTTAGTGATGGAAATTCCTGTCCCAGTTAGGGTTGTAACCCGAGGACTACCTGTACTTCATTTCTAGATGGTACATATGTGTTTTATAACAAGACATAACCTTAGAAAAGAAATTTCCATTAGTATGGATGCCTTTTTGAAAATAGCACTTTGTGTTTGCATTTTTTAAAAATAATTCAAACTAAATGTAAATGAGATTTATTTTTCAAATCTGCTTCCTAATTAACAATATTTAAACATTAATTAAGACTGCAATTCTAAAATACTTATGTGGAAATACTGTATGTTCCATCAAACTCAGTGGCCTTATTTCTGAATAGACACTTATTCAAACTGCACAGTAATTAAACATCGAAGCTTTAAAAACCTCACTTGACAACCTTTCCTGCTGATATTATCAGGAGCAGGAGCCCAATCTTCAATTGACTTCATGAGCATATCAGTATTAAGGTAAAAATGCAACTGTGTAGTTGCTAGTTACTTTTTTTCTTCCAAGTATTCCAAGTTTTTTTAAAAAAAATTCCAAAGAAATCTAACTCTGAGCCACATGGCATTTATTTGTTTATTTATTTATTTAACAATTTTTGTCACTGCTCATCTCCCCACTCAAGAGGGACTCTTGGCGGTTTACAATAAAAATGGTCAATTAAAACAATAACCATAAAATATAAATACAATATATAAAATGTAAATACGATTATCAAATAATTATAAAAATAAGAATAAAATCCAAGTGGCAGAAAGGTCTAATTCAGTCCATGTGTGTGAGGAGCTCTCTAAGGCACTAGCCATCCCCAAGAGTAACTACTCCCCTCCCGGCCCCAAGCAAGGTGGCAGAGCCAAGTCTTCAGGTTCCTCCGGAAGGTCAGGAGCGATGGGGCTAACCTCACCTCCGGGGGCAGAATGTTCCAAAGGGCGGGAGCCACCGCAGAGAAGGCCCGCTTCTTGGACCCCGCCAAACAGAATTCTCTTACAGACGGGGTCAGCAACATGCCCTCTCTGCATGATCGGATGGGACGGGTTGATGTCCTGGGGACGAGGCGGTCCCTCAGGTAACCTGGACCCATGCCATGTAGGGCTTTAAAGGTGATAACCAACACCTTGAATTCGACCCGGAAGCAAACCGGTACCCAATGTAGCTCGTGCAGTAGGGGTGTTATGTGTGCCTATGTATCCTATCCACTTGATCTCTGTGCTGTATGTCTCTGTTTTTCTTTTAATTTGATTCTACAAAATGCAGTGAATGACTAACATATTCCATAGGCACTCAGTGATTCTCCAGATGTTCCATTTATCTTGCCAAGATTCCTTGGACTTACATTCACCTGCAGTGTTAAAAACATGGTACCTGTGTAGCTTTTCTTTCATTAGCTTGGTTGCTGAAGGTTATATAAGTCAGTTGCATTTTCTGTTACCAGAAAAATGGATGAATGTTCATTTTGGGTTTCTTTTGTAATTTGACCCGAGCAGTTCAGATACATGAATAGATATAGAAGGATAGGATAAATTTAATTTTATACATAAGCATTGTAAAATAACTTCATTAGTGCAGAACATTATTCTTAGAACTAGTTGGCAGAGTGATGGGAATATCTGACTAACCTGTGCTGTGCTGTGCAGATAGTGTTTAGGAGCAGCAAAAAAGTTATTCATAGCCATGGAGACACACAGAAAAGTAATTGGAAAGTCTATCCAGAAGTCAAAAGCCAAACCAATCTGAATCCTAGGAAGGATCCAGAAGACAGAGACCAGTCAGCAAAGGTGGAATGAGGGCAGTGAACAATAGATATACCACGTTGTCTATACAAGACATAGCTACCCTGCTGTTACTTAGCTGGTGCTTATTAAAGCTGATCTAGCTACAAGCTCATCCAGGCATTACTCTGAAAGCAATTTTCTTCCAGGCACGTCTCTGTATTCTGCTATTCAAACCTCCTGGATGCACTGGTGGTGAGTCTAAGGCAGAGGGGACTGATTCAAGTCCTGTATTAGAGTTGGGCTCAACTGGTTCAGAAAATGGGTGGGATTGTCTGATCTGTCTTCTTTCTCTGAAGACCTGTCCTTAGATGATATTGACTTAGCGTCAATATCCTAACTCATGAGCGTTTCAATTGGAGGTCAGCCTTTATTAAAGGCGCTACGGACTTTGAAGAAGCACGAGTACAGGGCGAAAGGGAGAAAAGAGCTAAAAGGAAGGCATGTCAGGCAAACCCTCGTCATGACCGTCTCCCACCCGGAAACCTATGCCCTCATTGTGGGATGTTGTGCGGATCCAGAATTGGCCTTTACAGCCACTTATGGATCCACCGTTAAGATTTTACCCCTGGAAGGCAATCTTACTCGGCTACGAGTGATCGCCAGTGAATGAATGAAAATGATTCAGAACTGGATTCCCTATTCAGCTCTGAAGTTACTGGGCAACCTAGTGCCAGTCACTCTCTCTCAGGGCTCCTTCACAAAGCAGCCTTCATCTGCTTTTCCTCCATGCTGAAACTGGCTAGAAACGATACTGGCTGAAGAAATTGCGGTTTGTGTTTCAATCCATTTTTCTGCTTTAGCAAAGACGCTGGCCATGTGTTCTCTCTGGTGGGCACTTACCGTGACCCTTGATTGGTGGATTCTCCTGTTTCTTTCCCATTTCTACCTGTACCAGGAAAGGAGGCGCCAATTGCTTTCCTTTCTGTGGGTGGGACTTTGTGGACATTTAGTTTCCACTGACAGACCTTTGATATGAACCCTCCTTCCCCTCATACTTGGTGACTTCCTGTCCAATGCATCCATAGGTGGATTGGTGGAAAATAATCCAACATCACAGTTTTACTATTCAGTTCAGTTATAAGAGGAAATGTTAAGGAGTGTTGCCAATTTTACTTGGTTAAAAAAAAATGAGAAGGGTGAACAGGTTAAGAAAAGTTCA
Source organism: Charina bottae (assembly GCA_023362775.1). Lineage (NCBI taxonomy): Eukaryota > Metazoa > Chordata > Lepidosauria > Squamata > Charinaidae > Charina > Charina bottae. The sequence goes on along the minus strand of JALMGJ010000007.1, from coordinate 39,691,794 downwards.
GTGGTTCACTATAGGGAAAAAAACTCTAGTGGTTCACCAGTCCTCTCTGACTGCTATTGCCTGCCTTAACAGTTGGTACGCTGGTTAGGAACCAGTGAACCGGTGCTTTAGAACACTGCTTAATCGAGATACAGAAGGAATACTGTACCTACAATGTCTGAGACCTACCTTACAAAGCACAGCAGGCTTCAATCTTTACATTATAGTATGTTCCTCTCCTTGGGCACAGACACCCCCAAAATGGCCATAGATGGCACTGTCCAGAGGGTAGCGGGCAAGCTAGCAGCTTTGTATAATTAGTAGGCGTGCAGACCTTGCCTAGATCGCTCAGATTCATTCCAAGTTGGACTCCAAGCGTGAGACAAGATCTGGGGAGATGCCAGAGGCCCGTACTTGCCATGTTATCTGGGAGCAGTTTGATCCTGTTGGGCCTGATGAAGTAGACAGGATCCTCCGGACTGTAAACGCCACCACATGCCAACTTGACCCATGTCCCTCCTGGATGGTAAAATCAGCTAGTGAGGTGACATGTGGCTGGGTCCAGGCGATTATAAATTCGTCCTTGAGTGAGGGGGTGTTCCCGGCTGCCTTTAAGGAGGCGCTGGTGCACCCCCTCCTCAAGAAACCATCCCTGGACCCTACCATCCTGGGCAATTTTCGCCCAGTCTCCCACCTTCCCTTTTTGGGAAAGGTGGTTGAGAAGGTGGTGGCGTTGCAACTCCAGAGGATTCTGGAGGAAACGGATTATCTGGACCCCTTCCAGTCAGGTTTCAGGCCGGGACATGGGACAGAGACCGCATTGGTCGCGCTTATGGATGATCTCTGGCGAGAGCGGGATGGAGGGAGTGCGTCCATCCTTGCTCTCTTAGATCTCTCAGCGGCTTTCGATACCGTCGACCACGGTATACTTTTGGGACGGCTCAAGGAGTTGGGGGCGGGCGGCGTGGTTCTGCGCTGGTTCGCCTCCTTCCTCCGGGGCCGTTCCCAGTCGGTGTTGATAGGAGAGGATAGAGCTGACCCAAGACCCCTGACTTGTGGGGTGCCTCAGGGGTCGGTTCTCTCTCCTCTCCTATTCAACATCTACATCAAGCCGCTGGGCGAGATCATCCGTCACCACGGGATGAGGTATCACCAATATGCTGATGATACCCAGGTATACATCTCCATCCCGGGTGAAGTAAGTGATGCGGTCAATGCCTTATCTCAGTGCCTGGAGGCTGTGGGGGTCTGGATGGGGAACAACAGGCTTCAACTGAACCCTGGTAAGACGGAGTGGCTGTGGATTGACGGCCCCCCTGGATCCGGGAAGTTGTCATCTTTGGTTCTGGGTGGAGTTGCACTACCCCACTCGGATCCAGTGCGGAATCTGGGGGTCCTCCTGGACTCGCGACTCCTGCTCGAAGAGCAGGTGGCAGTCGTGGCCAGGAGGGCCTTTGCACAGCTGCGAGTTGTGCGCCAGTTACGCCCTTTCCTGGATCGGGAGGCCCTCCGAACAGTCACTCACGCCCTTGTCATCTCCCGTATAGACTATTGTAATGCGCTCTACATGGGGCTACCCTTGAAGAGTATCCGGAAGCTTCAGCTGGTGCAGAATGCGGCGGCGCGAGCAGTTATGGGGGCCAAGAGATCGGCCCATGTAACACCTCTGCTTCGCGAGCTGCATTGGGTGCCAGTTTGCTTCCGGGTCCAATTCAAGGTGTTGGTGATCACCTTTAAAGCCCTACATGGCATAGGACCAGGGTACCTGAGGGACCGTCTCGTCCCAATAACGTCAGCCCGCCCCACCCGTGCATGCAGAGAGGGCATGCTTCGGACCCCCTCAACAAGAGAATTCCATCTAGCGGGGTCCAGGAGGCGTGCCTTCTCTGCGATAGCGCCCGCCCTATGGAATATCTTGCCCCCGGAGGTGAGACTGGCCCCCTCCCTCCTGACCTTTCGGAAGGCCCTTAAGACCTGGCTCTGCCACGTGGCCTGGGACAACGGAGGCGGGAGTGCCTCTTGGGGTTGGCTAGCCCCGTAGCAACACTATGCTACGTTCCCTACGTCCCCCATCTTGTATTTTATTTATTTATATTGTATTTTTTAAAATTATTGTATTGTTTTTAACTTTGATTGTTGTGACCCGCCCAGAGTCCCTTGTATGGGAGATGGGCGGGGAATAAATTGAATAAATAAATAAATAAATAAAATAATTAGTAGGCGTGCAGACCTTGCCTAGATCAAATTAAACTACAGCAGGGAAACTGGATGTCCAGTCTTATGCTGGCACGAATTGTTAAACACCACTTCTGAAGTAGAGCAGGAAAACACCATTGCAGGTTGCTTCCATGCTGGGATAGGGGAGAGCTGAGGGTGACATGTTCATTCAAGCCCACTCAGCATGGCTAATAAAGCATTGCTTACCTGAGATTAACAAGTTGTGCAGAAGATACTTCAGCATTAGTGTTGTGATGAAGATGACCAAGCTATTAATTTCTTTTCTGTCTTCCTGTTTTACCTTTCCTGATCTATAAGAACGTCCATTGACCCTCATGTACTGCAGGTTTTCCTAGCTGAAGTGCCCTCCAGGTATGTGGACTTCAACTCTAAATTTTCCATCAATTTCCTGGTAATACTTGAGAATTCTGTGCATTCTTAATGAATTAACCCAATGTAGGGCCAAAATACTTTCAGAGAATGTTGACCAATAGGCCGATCTGAAGCACCTTGAATTCTCTATGGTGAAGTATTGCATTCTCCTCTCAGGTGAAAAGGTGACGTGATTTACTTCAGTGAGACACTTAGCATCATAGATAGAACTTGCAATAACTGGAAGAGGTTTCTGCATACATGTGAATGTGTAGAAGTCTCTTTCAATACTGGAAGCATCAGAAGAGGCTTCATGTTTGTGCAGTATAGGAGTGGTGACAGAGAAGACTTGTCTCTAGGGTCCCACAAGATGGCACTATTTAATCAACCGAACCTGGAGCATCCTGTTTGATGTTATAGAGACAATCAGAGAAAGGCAGTCCTGTAAATAACCAGGCTCTGAGCCATGGTAACTAGGACCTTGAATTGTACCTGGAAACCAACAGATAACCAGGGCAGCTTCCAAAGTAGAGGTGTCACATGGGCATTCCAAGATGTGCCCATAACTACTTGTGCAGCCACATTCTGGACTGGCTGCAGTTTCTGAGTGATATTCAAGGGTGGCCCCATGTAGAGTATATTACAGTAGTCCACAGTTACACTATCACCACTACTAGTATTAATAATTATAAGAAGGAAAATGTCTCATTGGAATATATTTAAAGAACAGATCTATAGCTAATACTGAAACATGAGAAAAGAATCAATTTAATTTGTTGTGGAAAAAATAGGGATTTGAGCCTATAATCCATCCCTAACCTTCCAAGTATATAGGCTGAATATCTATGCATTGTTGCATAGCACTGCATGGGCAGCAGGATTGGGCTATTGTTTCCTGCTTTCTTTAAATTCATATATTCTTTGTGAATGTACTTTACTAGAAGTTTCTGCATGAAATGAGAAATGTAGTTTCTTTGGAACAAACACATTATGTTCTGCCACACTGTTCTGGATAGGCTGCAATTTCAGCAAAACTGAAATCTGGAATATTTGGATTGTTCCAGGCTTTATGAGTAGAGAGCGAGTTTGGTGTAGTGGTTTAAGGCACCAGGCTAGAAACAAGGAGGCTGTGGGTTCTAGTCCCGCATTAGGCCCAAAGCCAGCTGGTGACCTTGGGCCAGTCACTCCCTCTCAGCCCTAGGAAGCAGGCAATGGCAAACCACTTCTGAAACCTTGCCAAGGTAGCTGCAGGGACTTGTCCAAGCAGACGCCAAGGGTCAACACTGACTCAAAGGCACAAATAAAGGCTTTATACAGAAAAGAGACTGGAGGGGTAGGGCAAGGCTGGTATACTCGCTATACTCTCCCATCCTCCTCTGCATGTCTTGATCTGTCTGCTCATCTTCCTAGAGACTTTGCTTCCCTCTCTTGGCTCATCTGCTGCTGGAGATGTTTCTGGTTTTAAGTGCAGAATATCCCTTCCCTCAATCTTCCCAGCATCTTCCTTTCCCTACACTTCTCTAGCTACCAATATCCTTGGCTTCAAGTACAGCATATACAACCGGCCCACCTGCCCCTCCCCCAATCTTCCTCGTGCTTTTCCTACCTCCCCTTGGGTGTTGCAGGATGCTGCCAGTGTCCCTGGATTTTCCTATTCTACCCCAAAGCAGTTTTGCTCAGAACCCACATTTCAGTCTGGGCCAGGACATGAATCGTCCAACACCATTAGTTCTTCCATGCATAGAAAGGTTGATCCACAGAATGTTTTGCACAACCCCTGTTCTACGTCGTATGATTTATGATGTATCCAGAACACGGTATTCTATCAAATCTTAGCAAAAATGCCAAAGGTTTGAAGAGATTTTGGAAGAGGTGACACTGGCTGATATAAACTCTGTGTCCCCTGTGTTTAGTCCTGCTACACATTCTGCAGGTCTGAATGTTGCTAAAACTGTAATACTGTGGAAATCACACTGACGGTGATCTATATTTTAACGTTTCTGCCTTTAAATAGCTAGGATATTAAAAAGTAAAATAAAATGCTTATAATCTATTGTCCATGAATCTTCAGACTGAGCCTCGCTACAGACCTGCAAAGAAGGTGCTAATTCCCATCCGGTTTCTATTAAGTGAAAACAGCATGCCTGTTTTCAGATTTGGCGGGCACTGCCGGTAGTTATCATTTTGACTTTTGAAGACATCTCTTTAATTATTTCAACTTAGCTTTTTAAATCACACACACACACATACACACACACACACTCCAATGTGCTGCTAATTTGAATTGAAATCTTAAATGGCTGTATGTAGAGTTGGGCCTATAATAAATGTTAGTTTAATGTTACATAAAGTAATAATGGCATGTGACTTTTGCAGCATTTAGCCTGATTGCAGCTTTAATCTATGTGCAGCTATGTGCAGCTGTGGCAAAGTGCAAGCCATTTTTCTGTTTGTCTCAATTTGGGGGATTGTTTCTACATGTATCAACCTCACCATACCGGACTTTGCTACACAGTGCATGAGAGCTCGATCACTGTAGAACATCCCTGAACATTTTCTTCTGATTGATGAGCTATAGACCTATCCCATCAGCTGTGTGATCAGCAGTTAGAGCCAGGGAGAGACAACCATGCCCAAGTAATATCATACCATTAAGCTATGGGTTTTCTCCAGAGAATAGAGCTTTTTTTGATTCAGGGCTATATGACTTGAAGTGGGTTATTACGTTGCTGATGAACAGAGGTAAAGGTTGCTCTCTCTGGGTCCCAAGGCTAACCTCTCAGAAGCGCCCCCCCTTCCACCTGATGAGAAAACTTAGGGCACCAGGCTCCCTTCCCCAGGCTCCAGAAATTGGGGGAAAGGCAGGAGAAAAAGGAGACTGCTTCTTCTATACTACTACCACCATCCCACCCGAGTCCTGAGAATGTCTCCCCTGTCCTCAGTGACTGCAAAATATCCCTTCCCTGAGTGACGAGGGGAGGAAGAGGAGGCTGTCAATGGTGCTGCTGCTGGCGGAAGTGATGGGAGCAGCAGTAGAGGAGGAAATGGCAGCTTTGCAGCAGTGTCCATCCCTCCCTCCTTACTTGTAGCTCTACTCCCCAGTCAGCATGTGAGTGCTGTGCTCACCTTGCACAAGCTCCTTGTTAAATCCCCTCTGTGGCAACCAGGTGTCAATCAGAATGGCTTGCTGTGGCCACTTTCACCCTCCTTGTTTATCTGTCGCCATTTGCACCCTTTTCCACATGGCCCTGGAGGAAAGTTCTCAAGCCCTGCTGGCTGGAGGAAGCCCACCATGGCCTCCTCTCCAGCAGTAGCCTCTCAAGGTTGCTACTCCATGCCTCCCTAGGCCAAAAAAAAAAAGGACCCAGCAGCTGCAGTCAAGCAAAAGGCCAGGAGTAGCTTGGGGTGCCCTGTGCCTTTGGGCCTCAAATCAGCTGCCTTCCTTGTCTTGATGCCTTGCATGCTCCTGCCCTTGAGTAAAGATTTCTGAGTCTTTATTCAACCTACTTGTCACTGGAAAAGGATAAAATCATGATTCAGAATACACAAAAGAAGGGACTTTTCTAGGCAGGCCTTTTTTAAAAGAAGGTATTTCATAGACAGGGTCCATCAAAAATATCCAGTACATTATGATACTCTGTATTTGACTTCATATTGATGGCTATTTTAGTGGCTAATTAGTAAAAAATTTAGATTGAACACCACTGAATGAAAATGGACCGATGTCTTGCTCTTATCTGAAGATAAGATATATATGTTTAATAGTAAAGGAAAAAATCACCAATATATTGTTCATCTTTAAAAAAGTAATTCTATAGTCAGCTTCAGAGAAGTCCAGATAGAATCGGAAAGATTCCTTATATCACTTCTTGGTAACAATACTGCGGTCCTTTGTTGCATTTGATCATAAAGCCAGTGTCACATATTTAGCTTTACTTACTGCTGACTTTGAAAACTACATTTACTTTTAAGTTCAATGAGGTTAACAGCAGTTATTGTAGAAATTTTGAAGAATCCATTGGCACTTGAACATTATACTTTGCTTTGACTTGTAAAGAAAATTGTGAAAATAGATTAAGGATCTAAAAATCCAGTAAAAAAACAGCTATATTATTGTTCCAACTTTTGTAATTCTACTGTTATGATATCAGTGTTTCATCCAGTAGTGTGACTCTCTACCAGTATAAGAAATGCCAATGGAGCAAATTTTTCAGCATCTCTTCATACCTGCAGATCTGCTCTGGAGTGCTTGATGACCCATCAGATTAGAGGTGGAAAGGAGAAGGAGAGTGCCAGAAGGGCAAATTCTATTGTACAAGTGGAAAAGTGACATTAGATAAAGACCATAGGGTTTTCTGTATCACCATCATTTTATTTTAACACAGTTTAGTTTATTGATGTAGACATTATTCCCAAACAGTGAAATTCAATTGGAAGGAATTAAGCATGGAACAAATGCATAGTTCAATAAATAAAACAAGGTTAATTTAATAGTGTAATCAAACAATCTTCAGTACAAAAGCTACTCCGTTTAAACTATTTTAAATTAGTGTCTTCAATGCCACTGATAGAATTGTAAATATCATGCTATCAATTTTGTTCTAAATTAATAACAACACTGATTAATAGATTTTATATTCTGAAGCAGTTGAGTTTATGGAGTGCACTCAAAAACTTCTGAGTGTTTGATACTTTAAGAGTTTTGCTTACATTCTCTTTTATTACCTTTGCTTGTACATTACTGCTGATATTTATGATCCACGCAATTTCTCTAGAATATATAGGAATAAATGCTCTTGAGATTATAAATATCACAAGAATCTCCTTCACACCTGGTTGTGCTCATTCTTCAATCACTTTGAGCGCTGTAATTCCTTTGCTTAAGATAGCTTCCTTAGATGAGGACAGTATATTGAATTATTGTCTTCTTTCCAAATTGCTTCTGCAGAGATGAAAGTAAAACTGCAGTGTTCCGGTCTTTTATTAACCTCCCAAAGTAAACACAAACTGGAAGATACCTATTGGCAGAAATTTGGTGTAGTGGCAGGACCAAGTGGTCCTTGGAATCATCTTTTCAAAACTTTTGTCATTGACAACATTAGAAACTTTCTTAAACTTTGTATTTGATACATTGAATCAGACACCTTTTGCACTGGGTTTCCTGTTTCCCCAAATATGAATTTACTCATAGGAAATTGGATCTACAGTTGAATCCTTACCGTAATGCTTACTCAGTGACTGGATTCACACATCATTCCTAAGCCATGTTGTGTTTAATTATAGTTTATAGACTAAACTGCCTGGGTTCACAGAATACACCAAACCAAACCAAACCAGAATTATGGCTTAGAATTACATGAGAGCGAATGAGACCCAAGATGTTGGAGAGCTACCAAATTATTCGTGCTGTTGTTCTTACTTGCTACCTAAGTAAACATCTTATCTTGTGAATGGTGCTGTTTCTAGCCAGGAAGATAATCACTGATAAGGACTATATAGGAACCCCAAAACTTTGCATCCAGGACTAATTTCAAAGCACAAAGAGGGATGGCAGATGGCAGAATTCTTTGGAAAATGAATCTAAAAAGTAAAGCTATTAGTTATAGAACACTCAAAAAATGTTCCAGCTGTGTTGGACACAAAGCTATTTATGACAGTTTCAGAGGTTTGGAGCATTTGACATAGATTTCCAGGATGTTCCCTCTGGGATACAGCATTTCATAATCTAACTGTATACTGTATAGCAGAAAGGTAGTTTAAATATGTTAAATATACCAGAAGTTTGGAATTTATTAAAAACAAAAAATCCTCAGTGGGCTATTCCAGACCTCATATTTGGTGGGGAATTACAAAATTGCCATTCCTGAGATTCATACTAAAATTCTGGTTGAGATGAATGCATCTATGGATGTTTCTGACAAAGTGTTTTGGAACACAACAATATGCTTCTGCTTATCTCTTGTCACAGATGTGATATTTGGTTCTCCTCTTTTGAGAGTAGATTCATTTTATAGCTTTCCTATGCAGTGATGCTTAAAATCTTGCCACATGATGGGTCTGCAAAGTCATAATCTGTAGCCACATTTTTACAACAGCTTTATAACACTTTTTGCTTTGCTGACTAGTAGCACAAGGATGGTGTGTTGGTATATAGTGGGGTGAGTAATGTTCCACATGGGAAGGGCATTTCTTACAGCCTCCAAAGCCTTCTTTGACAACAATAATTGAAAACTGGCTTGGTCTCCTGGCATTTGAGGTGGAAAACACGTAAAATCGGTAATGTAATGTGTAAAATACTCTTAACAGGATTTGAAAAGAAAAAGAAATAAAGAAAACTAATTATCTGAATCCCCCCAAAGTAGCCTCACCTATATTTCATCAATATTTCACCCACTGTGGCTTTGGTCTCTCAAAAAACATTACACACGTTGGCCACGACAAAGTTGCCTATCTCTGGTTTATGATTTGGTGGGAATCTATGGATTGTCTCCTCTTACAAAAACAATAATCGTTTAGTTATGATTAATTATATGCTATATTTATAACCCATCTTTATTTTAGGAGCTCAAGGTGGCATACATAGTATGTTCTCCCCCAATTTTATTTCCACAATAACAACCCTATCAGATAAGTTAAGGTGAAAGATGGTGATGGGATGGGCCAAAAGCAACACAATGTGCTACAGGTTTAAGTTGCTGTTGTATGGTTAACACAATCCCCAAATAAATTGAAAAGGAAAAAGAAATATACTGCAACAGAATATTTAACACAGAAGATGTCTGTATATGATGTCCTATGGGTTAATTTATTGGCAGATGTTCAGCAATCAAAATGCATATATTGAACAGAAAGCCTGGGTGGGAGAGAGGAAAGGAGAAAGGAATCTTTTTCTGGATCTACAATATATGTGTCAGGATGTGTATCCTTCCAGAATAAAGGTTAAGAGTATAATAGATGGGGCCTATAGTTGTGTAGCTTGTGGGTATGGGAAAAGCAGGAATGGTAAGAGGCCTGACACCTCCAAGGTAGGCAGCTGGCTTATCACTGCTAGTTAGTAAGGAATGTGAGAAAGGGAGTAGGGAACGGTTGGAGGCAAATGGAATTTTACTGTTAGATAGATTTAGCAGTTAGGGGGGAGCTTTAGCTGTTTGAAGCTGTAGAGTAGAGTGTAGCCATTAGGGAGGGGTTAGAGAAGACGGGGGATTTTGCATGCTTTTTCTCAGACTGATCTTTGGCTTGGACTGAGCATCTGTACTAATAAAGTACTCTTCTACTTCACCTCATGGCATGTAATTGAGAGTTCCTGAGTTAATATCTGTGTATCGGTTCATCACAGCAAGTTCAGCCAGCTGTTGACCTTGGAGGTGTCAGGCCTCTTACCACTCCTGCTTTCCCCATACCCAAAAGCTACTACAAGTCTGCTAATCCAAACACAACTACAAGCCCCATCTATTATACTCTTAACCTTTATTCTGGAAGGATACACATCCTGACAATATGGCTTTAACAATAGAGTGTAGTTTTCTCAGTTTTAAAAACATTAAACAAATATTTACTTCTTAAACATTCTAAAACATTAAACAAATATTACTTGTAAATATTTACAAGTATTGTAATGTACAAGTATTTACAAATATTTACATCCTCTGAAGATGCCAGCCACAGCTACTGGCGAAACGTTAGGAACCAAAACTGCCAGAACACGGCCACACAGCCCGGAAAACCCACAACAACCATAAAATATTTACTTCATTGTTGAACTGTTAGTTACTTTTTTAGTCTTTGCTGTTTGCTCCAGAACTCTAAAATGTTGTTTCTAGTGTATTTCCTATTTCTGAAGGATAAATATATAATAATCCATGTGCCGGCAGAAAGTTTTTCAGAAAATCAGTTAGATCCTATGTGAATATTGATATCATACTTTTGCATCTAGCAATAAAAATGCATCTCACTGATTGCCTGGGGACTTGGGATGATTGATCATGGCTCAGTTGTTTTTTTTAATTTAGACAACAAATCAGACCATTTACCTTTCACTTACTCTTTATAGAAACTATCATTCTTAAATGCTCATGGGATTTTATTTCAATATGTAATAGAAGAGTAATATTGTAAGATTGGCTTAGACATTTTAACTATATCTCTTCTTTTCTCTCAAACATGTATATATACAAACGCTTATAAACCTCATTATTAATTGCAGGACTGTAGTTCCAGTAGTTCTTTATAAAATTCACAATTTTATATAGCCAATAAATAAAGGCAGGTATAAGCTACCTACTCCTGTAATTAAACCCCCATCCCCCTCAAACACACATACACATTTCTGCCAGGTTTCAAACTGGCAACCTTATCTCTGCTAAGGAAAATTTTTAACCACTGTGCTACTTCCTTGGTGTTACTAAGGGGAGGTATAGAACCTATTAGAGTGCAACTGGAAAGGATTTTTTTAAAAAGCAGTGTGTTGTGCCTGCATATGCCTGCATTTTGATGCTTTAAGTTGGTAAATATAAATTTAACTTAACTCTGCCTGCCTGCCTGCCTGCCTGCCTGCCTGCCTGCCTGCCTGCCTGCCTGCCTGCCTATCTATCTATCTATCTATCTATCTATCTATCTATCTATCTATCTATCATCTATCTCAGAGCTTTCCAAACTTTTCATGTTGGTGACACACGTTTTAGACATGCATCATTTCGCGACACACTCTTACAGCAGGGCATCATTTCGTGACACACTCTTACAGCAGGGCACAAGGCAGGCACTAGGACCTGCATGGAATCACAGCAGGTTTGGAGGCAGCAAGGCACAAGGCAGGCCCTAGGACCTGCACAGAATCCTGGCAGGGCAGGTTTGGAGGCAGCAAGGCACAAGGCAGGCACTAGGACCTGCGCGGAATCCTGGCAGGGTTCGGAGGCAGCGGCAGCCGCGACACACCCAGACACTGCAGCCGACACACTAACGTGTCCCGACACACAGTTTGGAAAGCTCTGAACTATCTATCTATCTATCTAATTTTTATCCCGCCTTTATTATTTTTATAAATAACTCAAAGCAGTGAACACACTTAATACTCTTCCCTCCTCCTATTTTCCCCACAACAACAACCCTGTGAGGTGAGTTGGGCTGAGAGTGTGTGTGACTGGCCCAAGGTCACCCAGCCGGCTTTCATGCCTAAGGCGGGACTGAAAGAAAAATATGTTATTTCCTAGAATGTAAAAGACTAGCATAAATTTGCTTACAATATATGTTTGTGTGTGTGTGATGGAGAGATCTAGTCTTCTCTGATTCCCTACTTTTCCAAACAAAATGTTTGGATAACCAGACTAAACCAATTAGATAACTAGTCAGCAAAAGCAAGGGTATTTATTATTGTTGTGGGTCATGAGTTTGGCATTCCTGGTTTAAATGGTAATAATGTGAAGAGAGGACTCACTGGAAAAGACCCTGATGCTGGGAAAGACTGAAGGCAAAAGGAGAAGGGGACGGCAGAGGATGAGATGGTTAGATAGCATCACCGATGTAATGAACATGAATTTGAGTAAACCCCGGGAGACAGTGGAGGACAGGAAGGCCTGGCGTGCTATAGTCCATGAGGTCACGGAGAGTCGGACACGACTTAACGACTGAACAACAACAAAAATTGTTTCCAAATGTTGTGCATAGAAATGTTCGATAGAGTGATTTAGAAGTATTAGAAATAAGAAAATTGGTAAAGCATTACTAACATTCAGCACAGTAATTAGAATTGCCAACAGATATGGTTACATTAAAGGCTGATTTTCTTCTTTTTCTTCTTAAGTAGCTTCCTGTGCTTCAAGTTAGTATTTGGCCAACAACCCTGGAAGCAATTTTTAATTATGAAAGTCAATTAATGTTTTCATTTCAGCTACAGCAGGTGTACAAACAGCTTAATGTCAAAATTTTCATCAACTCCATGGTGCTGCATACAGAGGGAGTAGAAACTCAAAACTCTTTGAAACAAATTGACACAGGTTGTATTTATTTAGTGCAGCTTACTGTAGTTCTTTGGTATTGAAATCAACAGTGAGAGCTCTTGTTTTGCTTAGTTGAGAGATATAAGGAGCATCTCTACATTTTAATTTTAGTAACTTCCATACTGATATTTCAACTTTACTAGCACTTGATGCAATTTATATAAGCTGAAACATTTTGCATTTTCAAGATTTTCTTCCTACTAGCTTTCTTTGCCTATTTTTTTTCTTTCCAATCCAGTAGGATGTTGGAAAGAGATAATGTAAATGTCTGTCAGCAAGATAACTCTCTGTAAACCAAACTGGGCCAGACTTGGTGTGGGGGAAGAAACTGGCAAAAGAAAGAATAATTTCATAAATGTTCCAGATTCAGCTGGAGGCTTTGGAAAAAATAAATACGCCCCCCACCAATCACCCAATGCATCCCTATTGTCGGTCAGTAGCTCAGAAGAGTGATGACTGCTTCATTCTAAACCTCCTCCTTCTCATCATATGATACAACTCCAGGCTACTTTTAATGGGTTGGAAAGAATTTCAGAAACAATGCTTTGCGTGCTTTCCTTAACTTGTTAAATATGAAGCAGGGATTTTAGTTTATAGCTAATTTGAAAATGACCTCAAAAAGCATAGGAAAGATAGGTTGAAGCTTTCCCATTGCTATCAGTAGATACTGGATCAAGTCCTTTGTGAACACATGGAACAGAATGATGTATTTTGTGAGCCACACATATCTAAGCTAATGATGGCAGATATACTTGAATTGATTGATTATGTGCCATGAAGTTAATGTCAACTTTTAGTGATCATATAGATTTTCTCCAGGACAAATACTTGAATACATTATACAAATAAAATCACAAACATTGTTATAATTGATTTTAGCAGTCACATTCAGTGCTATGATGCAATGTTAATGGAACGAAGGAACTAATAGTTCCTCCTGGGGGTGGTTAGCTTAGTAATATCCTCCTTTTAAGAACATACCATCTTTTGGATTTGGATTTTTTATTTTTATAGTAGTTTTTAAATGTATAGTCTTTTAACTTTTTATATATTGTGATTGTAAACCGCCCAGAGTCTACCATGGTAGAGATCGGCGGGGATAAATTCAAATAATAAATAAATAAATAAATAAATGTTATGGTGGAAATTGGCATAATTTTTATATGTGGACACAAACACAAAATTCTTTCTCACACAATATTAGAACTTGGGTTTTTCCCCACTGGTACCAAATCTGGGGAGGTGTGCAGGGGAATTCAAGACTGATAAAAGGAAGGAGTTCTTTATAGAATATATTGTTAAATTATGGAGTTTGCTACTATCTATTGTAGTGATGGCTACTAATTCAGATGATTTTGCAAATGACTTGATGGATTCAGAGGATAAGACTATCAGTAGCTACTACTCTTGTTGACTATATTTAACCTCCTGGAGCAGAGAGAAACACCAGTTGCTAAAGAAGCAGGAGTGGAAGAGGCCTATCACTCTTATCCCTGCTTATAGTTTCTATGAAGCAGCTGCCCAGCTGTTGTGTGATGCAGATTGCTGGATAGATAGGCAGATGCAGCTGGGTTTGGCTAATGTTCTTAATGCTTTCTGCAGTTAGGTACATTATACTAGTGTTCCAAGTATTTGAAGCAATACTGTAGCAATCTTACACATTTCCATTTAGAAGTAAATCCCACTGAAGTCAATCAGAATTATTCTCAGGTATGTATAGCAGTGCAGCCCAGATATTCCATGGCATAAATACATACTGTGTTTATCATACTACATGGATACCTGATTATATGCTGAAATCAGTGCCAGTAGTATGAGCACTAAAGCCTAAAACATGGGCCTAATCAATATCTGGTTAACTAGTTTTAGACTGTACAGTTAGTGGTCATGAGGACAACTTCTAGCCAGCTAGGAAACAAGCAACTAACTTGGGAATAAAACCCATATTCTTGGGTGCTGCCCCTTATAATCTGTCATTGTCTGATCATTAGGTGAGAGGATCCCCTCTGCTGGGTCCAACATCCAGAATTAGCTGTGCCCCCTCCCTTTGTTACAACTCTGGATAAAAGAAATACATCACTATATCTAAGCATAAGTAAAACCATGCATTCTATGACATTTTTTTGAAATTTAGAACACATATTGTCTAATTTCTCTATGGAATCAGAATGTTGTTGGTTAATGCATTCTGCTTTAAAAGCTCTAAAGTAGATCCCAGGTGGTTTATAAAAATGCTATATAGAACTATGCTGCAAACTGAGAAAGAACAGTATTACATGAATATCTCTACTATTGTCAGCAATTTTGTGAGTCAAGTTTTACAACACAAAGCAGAAGTTGTTATTTATCTCCCACAGTATCATACCTGGGATATTAAGATGAAGATTAGTATCTTTTTCTTTTGTTTGCCATCAAGCTGGAACTGAGGATTCCCAATATGCTCTGTGCTGTATCAGCTAAAATAAGTATTTTTTTTCTTTGAGAGAGTGTATTGTTGAGTTACTTTAAGATAAATAATAGATGAAAGTAACTAGTGGAAAAATGAATCAGAGTGGGAATGTGATGAGGTGAGATGAGAGGCAAAACTCAGGATAAAGGTAAATAGATGTCTGGTCCTCATTCTCTTCATTTCCTAACTAAAACACCCAGGAGTGGATAGTAGGAACAGGGCTCTACACTTCGCAGTCACATTTTCCTCCTTTTTGGATCCTCCTGGGGAAGGGGGAATACAACATTCAACAAATATGTGAAGTGGCAACCCCTTCTCCCAAAGAGATTCTTTAAAGCTCTGTATAACTATATGTAGACTAAATTTATTTAGAAAAAAAAATCAAGGGAAAGGAGAGCTGAGAGATGTATGGAAAAATTGGTGACAGAATATGGTTAAATCTTATCATACCAGTTCTGATTTCCCATTGACCATGTTATACTGCTTCCAAGTTATCACTGCTTGGAGGCATCAACTTGGAGGCATCAAAGGACTTGTGCTGTTCCTAGGTACTTTAACTCACAGCTGAGATGAATAACCTAACATACAGACATCCATTTTGATGCCTATTTATTGGTCTATGGTCTGACTTGCCAGGAATGTCAAGTGGGTTGCCACTTCACATATTTGTTGGTTGTTGTATTCCCCATTCCCCAGGAGGATCCAAAAAGGAGGAAAATGTGACTGGTGCTGATGAATCAGAATACTTTTTTTGCTTTTTTTGTATTTTAATCTTTATTTATTGTAGTTTTATTGTAAACTGCCCAGAGTCGCTCTTTGAGTGAGATGGGCAGTGACTAAAATTGAAAACCAACCAACCAACCAACCAACCAACCAAACAAACAAACAAACAAATGTATGTATGTATGGGTCTAAATTTGAAAATAATTCAATTAAGAAAGCTAGTGTCCCCAGTGTAACACCTGAGGTACCAATGGGTTCAGGAATTGCTTCCTTGCAACCCACCATACTGCCTTCCTCACTTGAGATGCTGCAAAGCATAGCCTAATCTCTAAATGGACTCTATACATTTTCTTTTAAAATAAGACAAAGGATGGATAGTTGCAGCTACATACTTCATTTGGAAATGTGCCTACCTACCCATTTCCTTTCTAGGAAAATAGTGACTAATTTGAAAACAGTCTTTGCTATAGATACTGTATCTCTTGCTTCATACAGCGGCTGTTTTATTTATTTATTCATCAAATTTTGTCACCGCCCATCTCCCCCCTCAAGAGGGACTCTAGGCAGTTTACAATAAAAATGGTCAATTAAAACAATAACCATAAAATATAAATACAATATATAAAATATAAAATATATTTTAGCCACTAGAGTTTCTGCTAGATTTGCAGCAATTATTTAATCACTTTCCCAAATCTATCGTGCGAGTCATCTTTCTTATTGAAACAAATTATTACGGTCAGTTACAGTGGCATCGTCTATTTAACTGTCATGATGAACAAATGACAAAACATGCATTGTGACATCATGATGAAAACCCTATCCTTTTCTACTTGTGTCCCAACAAGGGACACAAGTAAGTCAGGGGGTTTGTGTTGTGACATTACAACTCATGTTTCATCAGTCCCCCCCCATCAGTTTCCTTACAACCCTATACTTGTTAAGTTTGTAAAATAGAGCCTATTGCAAGGAAAAAGGAGACAATGGGCAGAGGTGAAACGTGACTAATTTAAAATGGTGAGTGGTGTAACCAGTTCTCAGGTAGTGATTTTTGGCATGGGAATAGGGATGTACAAGAGTAGGCTTCTTCAACATGGGTGCTATTCATATATGTGAACTTCATTTTCCAATTCATCCAGGTTGGGTAAAGCTGCCCAGGAGGCCCCGTTTTTCAAATGAAAATGGTCAGAAGGTAAGCAATCAACAGATCCATTTATATCAGAAGTGGCTATTAGAAGTCCTTTTCCCCCTAGCTTTAAAAAGTTATTTACAGTGTATATTTGTGAGGGTACCTCAGGCAGAACAAAGAGTAAAATTTGGAAATGAGAGTAAAGATCCTAATTCCATTAACTTGCTAAAATATGGATACACAGGATATTCCCTGGCACTTGAAAATGATTGAATGGAACTGTTAAAAGTATCCATCCCTTTTTTGAAATTAGTGGAATAAATTTAACAGTGGTGTTTTCCTAATTGTGTCTTCTGTGCCATGCGAGAGCCTTTGCAACACGCTGTTGGTGGTTAGCAGGGACACAGTGACAGTCTTTTCTTCCCTGTCAGTCAGCTAATTCTAAAATATAACCATCAACGGACAGTAACAAGAACAGAAGCTAATGAAAAGAAAGCACAGCTGTTTTGTGGTCCAGCACAGTGTGGTGCTGCCTGATGGAAGTGGCTTCCCCATGAATATTAAAGCACAATGGATGTTTTGATGCTGAAAAGATGTTAAGATTCGCTGCCCCTTTCCCCTTTATGAGTTAGTCAGACTTTTTCCAAAATAACTTCTGTATTGTAAGACATTGTGATTTTGTTGCTTATGGCAACCCGCACCCAGCAGGAAAGGAGATGCAGCTCAGTGGAGTAACATAAGTTTTGCAAACTTAGGGTTCCAGGTTCAGCCTAGGTGTTTCTGAGCAGAGTTCAGGAAGTTATCTCAAAAACTGAGAAAGCCTTTGCCTGTTAGTACAGACTAGGGGTAGACAGTATGGTACCCTTCAGATGTTTTGGGCTCCAATTCCCATAATCGCTTGCCATTGGCTATTCTGCCTGGGACTGACAGTCCAAAACATGGAGAATACCAAATTGTATCCTGTTGTAGGCAATACAAAGCTAGATAGGTCAGTAACTTGTCATCAAATAAGGCAGCTTCCAATATTGTTCCAAAAGTGTATGAGAAATTCCAAACAGAAGAAATATAAACACAGAGGAAATGTTATTTTATTATTTTAAGTTGCCAGAAAATATCACTCTTCTACATTTTGTTTTAGCTGTGGCACATAATGTAATGGCAACCTGCGGAAGACCTTTGTATTTCGAGGAGTTAGGTGGCATGCTTTGATTTTTCTCCCCCACACCTAGGAGATTAGAGTTTATTTTGAGTTATACTGATGTTTAATTGGCTTGTTTTTGTTGCTGTTTGGCATGAGAGGGGTGTATATGTTCACTCCTCCAACAGCCTTCAGAACATATCTCTGTGGGAAGTGGGGGGAGAGAAAGTTAAGTTAAGCATAGGTTCACTCCTCCTGCCACTCCTTTAGCGGCTTGGAATGGGGGGGGGATGATAAGAAATTGTTATACTTAAGCACTTGCTTATCTGATCGCTTTCCCAGGTTATTGGAATGATGTCATGGTCAGGTGCTGGACCACATGAAGAATCCCAGTCAAGGTCAGGCCATGCAGCTTCAGTACCATTGAAACTTGGTCACAGGGTTTGGGAGCCAGGCTTTGATAAAAACCTTAGGATTGTCTTTGGAGTTTGGGAGTCCACACAGGCCTGAGTGCTGGGTGCTGTGAAAATTGCCACCTTTGGGTATCTCCGCTGTCCTTATTAGAGGGCTCCTGGCAGCCTATAGGAGATTAGGTATCACCTTGCTTGCTTGGTATGTATGTATGCATTCCTTTCTGTATGCTATGCTATGCTTGTTATGCTTTGTAAACTGTGTCTAGACTGTGTTTAACTTTGTTTGTTTATAATAAAGCTTTAAGTTTCTTTATCCACTGGCCTGCTATTATCTCTGGATCTAAAAGAACTAATTGCCCTAGCCCCTGATCAAAGAGGCGTGGACACTTATCAATACACATAACAATTGTAAAATAGGAGATATTTGGGTTTGATAACCATTGGGGATGCAATGTTAAGAACATTGGATCTACACAACAAAGTTCTCATTCTGGTTACTGCTTGGTTAATTAAACATTTTAGATGAATTTGACTTTCTGGTAACTGGGTTCACATAATAAGCTCAGCAACGGATTGCTTAATTATGATTTATGAAACAAATCACAATGGGTTGGATTTAAAAAAAACATGTGAAAGCATCAGCCATGGCTTATAAACCACAGGGACTAAATTCATACCCCAACTAAGCCAAAACCAACCCCATTTTGGCTTTGCATACTGCGCAAACCATATGGCCCTCTCTCAGTTTAACATAACTGCTTGTTAATGCACTTGTTAATGTCTTCCAGTGAGAAACAATTCTGTCCTGCATGTGTTTTATGGCTGCACATTTTGAAAGCATTTTACATATATTTTTAGTCTTTTCATTTCAATTCCTGCTTACCTTTAACCAATAAACTTGTGCCCTTCTCAAGTTTGATCTCTTACTGGGTTCTCAGCTGAGATGCTTTTGCAGATGGGTGCCCAGGATTTTGGGCCTTTTAAAGCAGTGTATGACTCCTCAAGATTAAGAGAATAACCCTGTGTTTACTGCATAAGCTATCTTCTCCCCTCCCCAAAAGTGACAGGAACCTATTTACAACTGATTTACAGCAATGCACCATCTGTGAATTGAGCCAATGCATCTTGCCAGAATAAAAATATTCAGAAGCTGACAAAGAATGAATATCCAAGGCAATCTTCTTATTCCCAGGGACTGTTGGAAAGCAAACGATCAGTACAAAAGTACCAGAAAAATCATGGAAACAAGAGTCCCTCTTCCGGGGGGAGATGGACGGTGGCAAAATTAGACAGACAGACAGACAGACAGACAGACAAACAAACAAATAAATAAATAAATGAAGCTAACTGAAATGATTAACCAATTTCTTCAGGGTTTTTGCACTCCAACCACTGTTACTTAATTTGACAGAAAAGAAATCATTGTCTAACTTTCTTTTAAGGAATAGAAAAATGTGATGGTACAGTATTCCCATAAGTAGGTTGTGGGATTTGCCCTTTCTTTAGTTAAGTGCAAGACCAATAATGTTCTGTCCTGAATTATACAGTCATCTCACCAGAACTCTGCAGTCTCTCTTCCTCTTACATTTGAATTAAATCTCAAAAATGAAATTCATGAAGGAACTACTCCTGTGGTACAGTACTTTCTCAGATCTGGAAGAGTGGGTCGACAGGGAGGCTTCAGAGTGACATTGCAACCAAACTCAAAACTAGCACCCTCTACTACTCCTCACTTATAAAGGCAACTGACCAAAAAACAATTGAAAGAAACACAAAAGACACTCCAAAACACTTTGAGAAAGTGGTAGGAAAATAGAAGCTTCTTCAGACAATTTTTGGAAAATGGGAAGTCAAATCTGGGAACACTATTTAAAGAACCTTTTGTGCCCTGATTTGAGGCATATCAGAATACCACTCTGATTTCCCTTGAGTTTTATACTGAATTGTTAGTGTTTCCCTTACCTGCTTTGGATGGGGAAATAACTTATTATTGGTACCTACTAGTTACTACTGCTGTAGTGCTGGGACTGAGCCTATTTTAAATCACACCCCCAAATCTGCCACTACTGAGGTAGTGGGTGCTTGAGTACTATGTGGAATAAATCACCATTTTGACATAGAGTAGTGGGCTTCTCTGGCAACAGTCAGGAGCTCATCTTCTCTTAAGGTGGAGTTGGCTACATATCCACTTCTCTAGCAACCTATTTGCTGCTCCCGGAGGCCACTCAGAATGAGTATGTCTGAAATATCTACTCCTTTTTTTGTTATTGGAAAGCCAGGGGTATTTAAAGGACAAAATGGGTATCTTTACCCTCACAGTGATCCCTAAAAACCTTGGGCCACTGTCAAATCAGGCCCATTTTCTTCATTTTGGGAGGAGGGCTAAAGGGCAAAGTTGTGTTGTTGTTGTTGTTGTTGTTGTTGTTGTTGTTGTTTTTAGTGCCTTCAAGTCAGCCTTCACTCCTGTCGGCTACATGGATAAGTCCATGCAGTTTTCTAGCCAATATTGTCATAAGTGGTTTGACATCTTCCTAGGGTTGAGAAAGAGCCACTACCCAAACTTACACGGCTGGGCTAGAACTCACGGTCTCGTGGTTTCTAGTCCAGTGCACACCTCTCAGAAGGCTCTCAAGGGGCAAAATCGGATCCTTAAATCTCTGGAAGACTGAAAGAATCCATTGTGCTTCTTAATCCCCAATCTTCAAGAAAGTGCCAAAATACAGCCAAAAGGTTGATGACTCCCATTCATGTGACACAATGCACCCTACAGCCCCTAGGCAGAGAGAAAGAACAGTCCTTGAACAGCCAAAATGTTGCCACCCCCATCACAAAGAACAGAATGCACTTTCTCAGGACTATGACTGAGAAAATAACAAGGCATTAATAAGGCATTAATGTAAGATGAGATTAAATTAATTAGAATCCCCATAGATGATTGTATGCACATTTATTTAATCAAGAATGGTTTATTAACAAACATGACTATAGAATTACAGTCAAGGAAATCAAAAGAGTGAAACTATTATAGTGTCCTGGGGTAGCATTGATATCTTAGGTGTTGTATCTTATGTAACTATCAAAGAGCAGGGTTTCATTCATTCATATATAACTATCAAAGAGCAGGGTTTCTCAACCTCCACAACTTTAAGGTGTGTGGACTTCAACTGTCTGGGGGATTCTGTGAGTTGAAGTCCACGCATCTTAAAGTTGCTGAGGTTGAGAAACACTGCTCTAGAGGAAAAGGCAATAGTCAGAAATCAAGGTCTTCCTTAGTGAAAACATGTAGTATGGAATCAGGGAGTATAGCTTCTCATTAATTTAATGCTGAGGACCTACAATCAATTATGTGGCTTCTCCTTGCCAAGATGCAGTCAGTATCAACAACAAAAGGTTGTGTTTATTTCTTTGATATTAAAATGGGATGCAACACAAATAGGGCAGTTGGGTTCTTTTGGTGGTGAGGGAAATAATAATATAGGCATGCTGTATATCTAATGCTGAAAGCAATTCCAAAAGTGTATTTTTTTTTCCTATGGGAGGCACTTACAATAATTAAAGCACTGTTCTTATGCTCACCACTTTACATGATCATTGAAATATTTGTGGCTGGAGTTTAAGAACAGTGGAGTTATACTGCTGGTGTTACAAATTCTGCCAAAATCTGTTCTGCCTGCGAGGCCAGAAGCGGATGGTTAAAAAAGAAGTAGCATATGATTGTGGTGTAGCTATGTCTGGTGATTGTGATAATGATTTACATTTGTGTTTGTCACACACAGCAGTTTTCAAGATTTCGCTTCCTGGAATAAATAAGAAACAGCTGTGTTCTCTGATACCATTGTGTGGTAACTGTTGGAAGATATTGATTTTCTAAATGACAGCCAGTGTTGATGTCTTTTATCCTTTTTATCCATTTAAAACCTTACCAGCTTTCATTTATTAACACACACACACACACACACACACACACACACAGCCCAAACCCTGGTAGTTTTAACCTCAGTGACTGTTTTAAAAAAATCCTGTAGTTGACTTTGAAAAATAAACTGCAAATATTTCATCTCAAAACTATCTTAACATCCTTCAATTTAATTATCTGGAATCTAGATTAAAACAACACTATGTTTCACTTTGTAACATGTCAATAGGTCTGAATTCTTATACTTTTATAAGAGTGTTATTATTCCTGGTTGAAAATTATAGATAGGTATGCAAACTTTCTTAAAGTTTGGCCTAAATTTGTTTCATTGCATTTTGCCAGTATTGGTTGCCCTCACTTTATGTGAATTCCCTTTAAGTGAAATTCATTATTATGCATCTAAGAATTTCACTCTCTCTATAAAAAAAAGTCTCCATGTGATTTAGGCCAGCATACTTGCACCAAAGGTCTGAAAACATGACAAAACTTTATCTTAACAAAATCACACAAACATTTGCCCCCAAAACCCTTCTGGCCCTTACTCACACATATACCATCGTATTGTGCAGTTATTCCAGTTGTGAGTCCTGTCTCCCACTTACTTCCCTACTTGCAATAGTTACTACTGTTACTCTGGGGTGAAAACAGTCCTCAACATCTTATCCAACCTCCTTAGCCAAAATGGACAAGAGAGGGAACTCTCTAACACTAGAAACAGAGTTGGACATATTACATTATGCTGAAACTGGTGTAGGATCCTCAGCCCTAGGACGAGCTTTTAACTTGGGTGAGTCTAATGGGTGCAACCTAAAAGAATACTAATAAAATTCATAGTGCTGTGATGCATTTGATCCTTTTGTCTCCCATGATAACCACGGGCGTTAGAAATGCAACTGTAGAAAAGATGGACAAAATGCTTTCACTGTACATAGAAGACGAGACAAGGAAGAAAGTATGTTTGAGTAGTGTAATACTTAAGAATAAGGCTCTAAAAATGTATGAGCACATTTGTCAACGCATTTGGGTTACAAAATTTGACAACTTACCCTGCAACCCCCTTTTTTCCACTGGTTCAGTATTTCACTTAATGCAAACTTTCTTTAGGTTTTTGGGAAATGTAACCTTAGCATAATGTGAGGGAAGCCTGTATTTTGAATTTCCCCTTTAATCGTTTGGAGCCTACAAGCTGAATTATATCTTTGCTTTGTTGTCTATCTATCTGCTCTTTTGTAAGATGAGCAACTGTATAAAAGTTTGTGCATGTTCCTTCAAGTCATTGTTGACTCCTAGTGACTGCCTGGACAAGGTTTTTCAGAAGTGGTTTGCTATTGCCTTCTTCCTAGGGCTGAGAGAGAGACTGGCCCAAGGTCACCCAGCTGGCTTCATGCCTAAGGCAGGACTAGTACTCACTGTCTCCTGGTTTCTCGCCTGATACCTTAATCACTATGCCAAACTGGCTCTCATACAAGTTTTAGGAGGGTTCATAAGAGCCAGGCAAAAAAAGGTTGTGTTCTCATTGCTACGTGTATCCTACCAGTAGGGACTAATTTAAATATTTGTGCTGTTTGACTGAAATCACTCTCTCTGTTTTTAGGTCTAAATCAGACAATACCATAACCAGATTCTAACTCATATATACTGAGAGCAGAGTGTTCACTGCCGCAACAATTCTTACACATTACAATTTTAAAAAAGAGGGTTATTTATTTAATATAAATAACCAAAAGGAGGAGGTTTTTTTTAATGTAACATGTTACAGAAAAACTATTTATTTTATTTTATTTTGCTGTCCTACAAATGACTAATTTAATCATTTGTCATTCCGTTAGTTGTTCCCACAAAATCAAAAATAATTCAAAGGAGCTTTTATGGTATGAAGTCATACTTTTACTAGCTAAATTGGTGTTCATGGTATGAAATAGGGCTGTGCAGGGATCTGAATTTCAAAAGGAAACATGAAGCATGTATGAGCACACGTATAGCATCTGTCAGGAGCACCTTAAACCAAATGTATCTTTTTCCAGCATCACCTATCAGTTGTGAAGGAAATCTATGCAAGCCACAGAAAATGCACAGATTTTCCATGTGTTGCTCACAGTGCTACAAGCAAGGCCACAAATGCTCCAAATCACATTTTGACTTTTGTATCCAGATCTCCGCATATCCTTGGTGTGATTTCAGAAGCTTCTGTGAGCGCTACTAGACCTTGGCTGCAAAATCCAGACAAACACTAGATGGCAACAAGGAAGCATAAAAATCCCAAACTGTTTCCTGCCATCTAGTGATCATCTGGATTTTAGCTGCCCAACCTGGTAGCCCTTAGTCCCCCTTCTTTTCTTTTAATTTATTTTTATTGAGAATTTTACATAAAGTAAAAGACAAGTCTAAAGAAAAAGATAGAAAAAAAAAGAAAAAAGGTGCAAGAAAAGAAAAGAAAAAAGAAAACTAAAGTTATGAAAAATAATGACTTCCGACCTTCTCTTCAACAGATATTGACAAACCCATCATCTAGAATAGAATATATGTAGCTCAGGGTTGAACTGTTGAGTCGTTGATGCTCTCTGAGGTTGGTTGTTTGCTTGCAGACATTTCAATACCCATCTAGGTAACATCATGATTGATGTTATCTAGACGGGTAATGAAATGTCTGCAAGCAAACAACCCAGCTCAGAGAGCACCACGGACTCCACAAACCCATCATCTCCTCTCCCTCTTATCTCTTCCAGAAATCCCTTCAACCCCTTATTAAATTCTCATGTTTTTCAATCATTAATTCCATAAACCATCATTTCACTTTTTTCTTCTTTCAGCAAAAAGTGCATAAAAGGTTGCCAGTCTTTTAGAAAAACACTTATTTTCTTTAGAAAAGCACTTGTTGTTTTCCATAACAAATCTCTCTTTCAAGGGGAAAAAAAATTAAGAATTAGCCTTAAGCAGTCAAAATTTGGGAGTGTAACTCCTCTCCGCTTGTAGTGGCCACTCCTCCACCTTTCATGCACCAATCAAAAGGCAGCAGGGGCGCCATTTTTCCCCAGACAGCACTGTTGCCTTTTTGGTCCTGCAATTATTGGTTCCTGCCAAACTATTCTTGTCCCTGACCTATTTTGAAATGTCCAGGTTTGGAGGCTCCAATTCTAGGCATATTAGGATTTTTCTTCATGGCCAAATGGAGCACAGCAAGGGCAAAACCAGGATGTTTCTGGGAAAATCTGGATATATGATAACCCTAACTTCTGCTGTTACCAGATTTGTGTACAAAGGCATAATATTTAGTTAACTCTGTTCCATCAATACCCAGAAATAATCTGTGTGATTATTTGATTCTATACAAAATGTAATATCCATTCATTGTTAGCAGAGGTGAAAAGATCGAGAGGGATTCACACTCAATCCTCTTCATTCACAGAACTGTATGAAGATTGCCTGAGCTAGTCCTTGATGGCAGTTTTCTTTTATTACAGGTGTCTTAAGCTACCCCTTTCCCTTCTGATATTTGCAGTATTTTCTCTGAATAGTAACGGTCAAGCTGAGCAGAGAATTCTCATTCTCTCTCTCTCTCTCTCTCTCTCTCTCTCTCTCTCTGTGTGTGTTTGTGTGTGTGTGTGTGTGAGAGAGAGAGAGAGACAGAGAATAGGATTTAGGATAATTTTAGCTTTTTTTCACCTTAAGGACTTAATAAATAAGAGGAATAAGACTTCAAAAAGAACTCATGAAAAATTGTACTAATAGTTACCTTATCTGCCAGTTTTAAAATAATAACACCATTCTGCAAACGAAAACTGGATATAACCAAGGGGCTTGGCCTAATCTGATTTTCCATCTGCCTTGAGCTGCAGTTATTAGATAAAGTGAAGGATATGAAATAGTCATTGATAGCAACAGGAAAGATACAACACTGATCCAAATGTACAGTTCTGATTAAATTAAAAAAATGCATACAGACAAATAACAATTAACATTGCCCACATGAATAGTCAATTTTCCCATCAGTGATTGTAACAACACTATTGTAAAAAATAAAGAAAGAAAAGAATAGGAAATCAAGTCAGACAGTAATTAACAGAAATGCTTCAAACAAGGTATGGCCCTGGGAGAAGTGATGTAGATAACTGTAACAACAACAACAAAAAAGATAAATATTTTAAAAAATCTAACTGAAGACTTCCAAAGTTTTTTGTAAACTTTAGCATCCTTACAACATTCAGTGTTCAAAAATGTTTGTTTCAACGTATTGGTGTCATGGCTAGGTGAAGAACGACGCTGAGCCCCAAGATATAAGCTCTAGATCTTTATTCTCTACCTTACACAGAATCTTACCAAACTAAGCTACCAGAACAGTTCACAGGGAAAAATCCCCAAGCACACTAAGGCAGGCCTGGCCTGATTCTCTTGGATGGGTGCCCAAGGTCTTCTGTGCTATGGAAGCGCTTCTCCCCCTGGAAAGTGCCCCCTCCTTCTTGTCCCGCGATCTCCATAACAGTTGGTGCTGCCAGAGGGGTGGGGGTGTAGTGGGTTTTGTATTTGGGGTTTTATTTTTGTAAGCTGCCCGGAGTCACTGTGAGTTGGACAGCTATATAAATCTCTTAAATAAATAAATAAATAAATAAATAAATAAATAAATAAATAAATAAATAAATAAATAATAATAAAAATACTTTATTATTCATATATTTGTCATTTCCTCAGTTGCCCTGCAAGGGACATTGATAAATCTCCCTTTTAGGGCTGAAAATAACAAACTTCCTTGAGTTCTAAAGTAATAGTTGTTTAGAAATATGAGCACAGTTGTTTCAAATCAAATTTTGTGTTTTTTCTTTTGGATTACACTGTAAATAGACATGTTTATAATTATATGAGACCTATGTTCACCAATAGAATTAAAATGGGTCAATCAACAAGTTTGTGAATATAAATTCTGCCTCTCCATGTCTCTCTGTGCCTAGCTAGCTTTGCAGTTCTTTGCATACTGAGCATGAAGATTTATGAAGGGTTCTGCAAGCCTGTTTGAATCATCTATGAAATCCTTTACATAACTTTGTGTTGATCATACAGAATTTTAGAATCGGGGACATTTGGGATTTATGTACTCCAAATCCATTGTGGTAGCACCCAAGAGTCACATACAGGTAGTCCTTGTTTAGCAACCACAATTGGTACCAGCAACTCGGTTGTTAAGCGAAGCAACTGTGCTTATGATCTTGCTTCAGCGTTCCTTTACTTTACAGACCTGCGAAGGTTGTAAATGTGAGGATTGGTCGCAAAGTTACTTTTTCATCACCGTTGTAACTGGGAATGGTTGCTAAACAAGTCAGTTGCTAAATGAGGACTACCTGTATTTTGTTCCAAGCCCAAATGTTCCCATATTCTAAATTTTTGCATGATCAAATGTGTGTGTCCTCATAAATACATAAATATATGCACATGTTGAAGAAACAGAGTGCTTTCTTCCCATACTCATAATATGTAGCCGTGCAGTAAAACCGACTGATGAGAGTTTAGATATTAAATGAAGGGATTAGCCAAATTTATGGAGGATAAGAGTATTATTGATGTTATTAGCCTTTGTGTTTATATAAAATCTCCAGGATTGGATGTAGCATGCCTCTGAATACTTCTTAGTGGGCAATAACAGTGGGAAAAATGCCTTATTTTCTTGTGGGATATTGGAAAAACCAGGATGCTGGATTAGACAGATTTTATGCTAGCCATGCATTTTATAGATATTTTTTTCATGATAAATGCTAGAAATGTTATTAATATGTTAAGTAACACATCACGAGATGCAGTAAATAAATGGTAATTAGTGTACAGTAATTCAAGTTTTATTTGATTTTAAACACAAAAATCAAAGCTTGGTAGAGGTGCTTGCTAGCTAGACCTCTGTGGCAACAGTTTGAAGTTTCTGCATGTAATGTCCCTAACCTAGAGCACCATGTATGTTTTACTTTTCAAAACTTACTGCAAGCAAGATTTTACATTCATTACTAGAGAGATACAGTCAATGTGCACATTCATTTCTCCCTTGCTTGCAGGAAACCATGACCAGTATGATAATATACAAAACTATCATGAGAAACTGTGCATCTCTTCACCCCAAGACTCCATCAGTAAGTTGAGTGGTAAGTCTTTTCTGTGTCAGTGAAGTCTACCACAAAGACAGCGTATGACAGGGATACACAGTACTGTTGTGAGAGAGGTACCCAACTGTGCAGGACAATACATAGAATAGTAGATCCAATTTTTTAAAAATGCCCGTAGCTTGAATTTTATTCCAGACCTCATTTAAGACATTGCAGTTACTTCTGGATAAAATTTAGGAAGGAAATCAAGCATAATTTTAAAGGAAGAGTCAGACTTGTATCTCTCTATTAGAAGGCATTTTCTGTTATTTTTTTTTCAGCATTGAACTTTGCATTGGTATTATTTCTTATGACATACTTGGTTGGATTTTCATCTTGCTTACATTTAAAAATCTTGATAACACTCTAAATAAGACTGACACAGTTTATGGATCTTTATTGGAATTTAATACTATATTCAAGTAACCTGACATTTTACAGCTTCACTTTTATGTCTCCCCCTCATAAAATGAACTCTGTTGATGCATGCATTTTGTAGCTAGAACAGGTCATGTCCCTTTCTGTCACAGTCCCCCTTGTGACCATGCACCCTTGGCTGCCTGACCACCCTGGGCATTTAGAGGCAGGACTTAAATGAAGTGTGAAATGTTGTGCTTTAAATGAATTGTTCTTCCCTCTTGTGAACAAATGTCAAAATCCCATGTAAATAAAGCGTAACTTTAAACCTGGTCTCTATAAGGGGTTATCAGCTTCATGTACTCATTTGTTGCCACACTGCTATTTTCTGTGTTATTTTCCACCAAATGCTTAAAGCAAATGAATATATATTAGAATTAATACTTATAATACCTTAGTGTCAGTTGAACAGCTATCTTCAGGGGCTTAAATTATCCTTCATGCTGGTTCAGGAGGTCATTTCCCCCAGGCTGGATCCAGCAAAGAGCAAGGCAGCATCAGGAAAAAGACTGAAATTGAGATGATATGAAACACATTGAAAATGATCATAGTGTAGTGATAAAAGTAGTAAAAAAAAAAGAAATACAAAAAAAAAAGAAAGAAAGAGAAAGTACCTTGTAAGTTTGGGATTATGTCTTGTAAAGGTGAAGCTTTCCCCCTCCCAACACTGTATGATGTTATGTGGCCAAAAATAGTGACTTTTCAGTTGTCTGGGATTTAATTTGGTCCCTGTGTTTAGTAAACCAACCTGATGCGTATTTTTCAGACTAATGCATGATTCGAAATGCAATGACCCTTCAGTCTGTTACACTTTTCCTAATGTTGTAGTATGATGTGGAGATTAACTCCCCTAATATTTATTAAAATTAATACGTTAAATTAAATCCATTCTAAAAGTGCATATTGTAGAACAGGGCAGCCTGAATATATTTTCTGGTGAGGTTTTTTTTTTCCAGCCTCTGTTGGTTGTGGGATGCAGTGCCATTGCCAACCAATTAGTCTCTTCATTATCCCTGAAGAGACTAATTAAATCACATTATTATTATTATATTTTTTTTCACCAATTTGCCGATAAACTTTGGTGACAATATCTGAGGGACTCTTGGGACCTCAAAAATGAGACGATGGTGCCCAGACCTGTTGTGGAAACAAATGTGGAGTCTGAAATGGCATGCATGTACAAACACACACACACTCACACGAATAGTACAAAGAGGAGGAGAGCATGTTGGAGAAAGTTTAATCTGCACAACTGAAAGTCCAAAAGGTCAGAAGGACACACCAGCTTCCTTGGATTGCTTTCCATGCACTGAGAAGGTAAAGTTATTTTCTCCTGCCTGAAGAGGAATCTAAACAAGAGAAAATCCATCCTTATCCTTTTAGATCTCTCAGCGGCTTTTGATACCATCGACCATGGTATCCTTTTGGGACGGCTCAGGGAGTTGGGGGTGGGCAGTGTAGTTCTGCAGTGGTTCACCTCCTTCCTCCAGGGCCATTCCCAATCAGTGATGATAGGGGAGGAGAGATCTGACCCACGGCCCCTCCTGTGTGGGGTGCCTCAGGGTTTGGTGCTCTCCCCTCTCCTATTTAACATCTATATGAAGCCACTGGGTGAGATCATCCGTCACCACGGGATGAAATACCATCTTTATGCTGATGATACTCAGCTGTATATTTCCATCCCGGGTGAAGTAAGTGATGCAGTTGCCGCCCTATCTCAGTATCTGAAGGCTGTAGGGGCCTGGATGGGGAACAACAGGCTTCGACTGAACCCTAGTAAGACGGAGTGGCTGTGGATTGATGGCCGCTTGGGATCTAGGAAGTTGTCATCTTTGGCTCTTGAGGGGGTGGCACTACCCCATTCGGACCCAGTGCGGAATTTGGGGGTTCTCCTGGACTCACGACTCCTGCTTGAAGAGCAGGTGGCAGCCGTGGCCAAGAGGGCCTTTGCACAACTTCGGATTGTGCACCAATTACGCCCATTCCTGAACCGAGATGCCCTCTGAACAGCCACTCATGCCCTTGTCATCTCCCATATAGACTACTGTAATGCGCTACCCTTGAGGAGTATCCAGAAGCTTCAACTGGTCCAGAATGCGGCTGCGCGGACAATTATTGGGGCCAGAAGATTGGCCCATGTGACACTGTTGTCACGCGAGCTGCATTGGGTACCGGTTTGCTTCCGGGTCCAATTCAAGGTGTTGGTTATCACCTTTAAAGCCCTACATGGCATAGGGCCAGGTTACCTGAGGAACCGTCTCATCCCCAGAACATCGACCCGTCCCACCCGATCAGCCAGAGAGGGCTTGCTGCGGACCCCATCGACTAAAGAGTTCCATCTAGCGGGGTCCAGGAGGCGGGCCTTCTCTGCAGTTGCGCCCGCCCTTTGGAATATCTTGCCCCCAGAGCTGAGGCTGGTTTCCTCGCTCCCGACCTTTCGGAAAGGCTTAAAGACATGGTTCTGCCGTCTTGCCTGGGAGGGAAACGCCAATAGTTCCTCCTGGGGATGGCTGGTCCCATGAAGCCTCCCAGTACTCCATTTTTAACATTTTATTTTTGGATGCTTTATTATGTATTGTTGTAATTTTATATTCATTTTAATCTTGTTTTATTGTGCACCGCCCAGGGTCCCCGATTGGGGAGATGGGCGGTAATATAAATTTAATAAAATAAAATAAAAAATAAAAATACATTTCTTCCTACTTGCCGGTTTCATGTATTTCCTCATGAAGCCCTTTTCTACTGCACAGAGGAAACTTATCAATGTTTCCTTAGGGAAAGACTGCTCCTACAGTGGCAAACATTGCTTCAGCCCTAGTTATCTTTCATTATTTTTTTTAAAAAAAATGAGCTTAGGGGAAGACTACTCCTATAGTACCAAACATTGCTTTAGCCCTAACTATTCTATGGTAATATTGTCAATGTAAGAAGAAACAAATGGTTGTGAATGACCATATTGGGGCCTGATAAAGAGAGCTGCTTCAAAATCCTCCAAACAATATTAGGAGATGACTTGCCTTCTATATTGGTTGGATTTGGCTTGGAGATACACATGTGACAGACTGGGGTGGTCTATAATTTCCATACACAAATAAACGAACATGAGTATCTTTAGAAAAGGCACAAAACTGCAATAGTACAAAAAAGTTGCTGGGAGGCAGGTGGTGTAAACATTTAATAAAATAAATACTGATCTGGGATAGACTTGGATAAGCAGTAGCTTTGGGGAAAAAAGGATAGCTGTTACCAGAGGCAGCTTCTAGGGAAGGATATTCTTTGCAAAAAGCAGTGTTGGGGAGATGACATGCTTGGAATGGTATAGTATTGATGCTATATGGTTTGTGGGATCCATTTGTTTGTTTTACTTGAACTCCAACTTCCCCTGGAGTCAGACACACTCTTAAAATTAAAGAATTCTGAGTCCAGGAATATATTCAGTATTGAAACTGAATGATGCTTCTATTCTTCATTCCTCAGCATAATTTATGGCATAGAGTGAGTGATTTTGCGGCTGCTATTTTCCCACCTACCAGTGGAGCTCCTTAGGGGAAGACTGTTCCCATCGTGGCAAATGATGCTTCAGCCGGAGTTAGTGCTCTCTCCTATCAACTGCAAATCATCCAGAGGCCTATCAGTAGATCCAGATCTTCTTGCCCTTCATATATTCTGAATGAATTAGGGTATAATAGTGTTTTCTTGGAATGCTGTTTATCATATCATACTGGTTTTAAATATCCAAGGGACCAAACTGGCTTGAAATGAAGTTTGTCAGCTTCATTGGATTTTGGATCAGGCTGAAAACATTCTCAGCACCATAGCAACCAGTAATCCATAATAGAGAATACTATGGTAATTTATTGACAGGCACTCTAGACATTAATTTAATGATTTACCTCTGTGTTCATAAAAGAAGATGTGGGACAGATGCTGGAAACAGACAGAAATTTCCCCTGAGAGGAAAAAGAAATACTGAGGGAAATCAGGATCATGCCAGAACAGATGATCAGGATATTAGATTGTCTCAAGCTCCAGGGCCAGATGGAATCCATCCCGGAATTCTGAAGTAGAAAAGTAAATAGGAGATATGCAGAACCATCCAGGAGAAAGGGAGAAAAGGACATATGGAACAATGTGGGAAGATATTTTAAAATAATCAGCTTGAAAATACTGAGTATAACAAATCAAAACAAAAATACTTAATATAACAAAGATTTTTAATCTTCCTTCCTATAACCAAACCTTTCTTTTTTGAAAAAGGCAGATATGGTCCTTATTGTTTTACTTTAAATAAGAAAAAAAAACTTTGCATTTTATATTTTGCGCATCAACAATCTATTTGACTTTGCTCCTTTTCCTAGTTGTTTGATTTCTCATATGCTTTTTTTTGGTTCTTTTATTCTGTTCCAGCCAGTACAGTTTTTCTTATTTCTCTCCCAGTCCACATTCTTTTTCTTATATTTAAAAGAACAAGAATCAGTTGTTCTTTTAAATATTATGCAACATCTAGACCGATGCATAATATTTATACGTGTTTGCTAAGAAAAAGACTTGTTAAATAATTCAGTTGTAATGTTGGTGATCTGTTCTGCAGTGAAGATGTATAATGTATCATATTTTGGTCCACCAGTTAAAACCACCTTCTCCAAGCTGATATTCTCTTCTCTAGATGTATTGGATTCCAAAGCTCTATTCACATTTTACAAATAGAGCATTACCTACCACTCTAAAATTGCATCAGTCATGTTTAATCACTAGAGAGCTGTGAGGACTAAAGCCTTGAAGGAAGCCTTTGCATTACCTATATATGTGTTAATTACAATATATGTGAGGATCCTGATAATCCAGGGTCCTAGTTCATATGGAAACCAAGGTGCACATAGTTGTGCATTTAAAGCCTTTTTTCCCTGTAGACACCAGCACTGAATTAAATGATGGAGGAAGAGGATGTCATTTAAATGACACTGGTTTATGCATGTGGTGGTTGATGAATGGGTTTATTAGGAGTGCTAACTCCTGTCTTGAGTACACCTGGATTGATAATGTCCAAGTAAGGCTCAACTCTCCCTACCTCTTGGAATGGCTGTTGGGTGATGCTAAATCAACCCTAATATCTGCCTGCATGAATGGGAAACAAATGGGCCACGCTGGCTGCTAATCCCCTGCTTTACTGATGTTTATGTCATGATTCCCCACTCAATGGTCAGGAAGCAGAGTTTGGCATGCAATCACCCTGAGGAAGGGCAGAGGGGAGAGGCACGTTTTCAATGGATGCAGAGGAGGCTACTTTCTATAGAGGGCTTTACTCAGCGAGTGTTCTGTACATAACGGCAAGAACATTGTTGCAAAAAGAATATGGGTCTCTGTGTAATAAGGACCATGTTTGCAAAATGAATCAATTTTAAGATAAAAAGTTTGCTCAGTTAATAGAACAGACTAGAACAGTTTATGTACTGGATTTATATTGTAAGCCCAACATATTGCTTTTTCAGGTAGTTCTCAACAGACAATGAGATTTAGACAACCCGTGACCCATTGGGTCATCATTTCAGAGATATTTCCTTACCAGATTCCTCAATGCCTTCAACAATGGCAGAGCTTCTAATGTACTGCCTTCATTGGAAAAGTTCTTAAAAATTCAGGGAGATATATCTGCCTTGAAAATAGCCCATGTCATCCATACTGAACTGTATAGCACAGCCAAACATCAGGAGTTGACCACAGGAAATGTTTTATGACATTTTGTATTATTTTTTTAAAATAAATTTTATTGAATTTTAAAATACATATTAAAAGTTGAAACAGAAAAAAGAAATAGAAATACAAAGTAAGAAAAAAATAAAGAAAAAGTGAAGTCAAAAAATAATAAACAAAGGAAACATAGAAAATAGATGTCCTCCAATCTATCCTTGAACTTTAAATACAATATTTAACTTTAAATGTTAGTCCTTCATACAATACACAGGAACATTTCTTTATCATATACTCTTTAATTTCTATAATCCAATCTTCTGATCTTCATATAAGTTTCACCTTTCTTGTTATCTTCCAATAGTCCATCTTTAGCTTCCACTCCTTGAAGTAACAGTTAAATGTTCATTGCTGCATCAGTTTAATATTTTTTATTCGCTCCTTCCATTTTTATATCTATATTTGTATCTTCAATAAAATCCAATTAGTATAACAAATAAAAGCCTTATTTACTTCTAATTCTAATAAAATACAATATATTTTCTTCATATTATGACTATATATTCCACTAATACATAACCTAACATATTACATAACATAATACATAATATACCAATTCTTTAATTCCACCTCATCATCCCATTATCTTCAAATATAATATAATATAATAATATAATATAATATAATATAATATAATATAATAATATAATATAATATAATATAATATATCTCCATAAAGGAAAAATCTATCTATAATTTCCACTCCTTGGGATAATGTCCATTTGAACTGGAAAACTGGATACATAACCTAACATAACACATAACCTAACACATAATAGGCCAATTCTTATAATATTCATACATACATATTCATACATACAATTATAGAAAAATGTCATCTTATAAAAAAGTTGGTATTACATTTTTATGTGTTTATACAATTTCTCATATCAGCTTTATTCCATATCAAATCCAAATCTATTTTCATTAACCTTGTGTCCCACATATCATTTTCCTGTTTAAGTTATGCCAAAGTCACAGTATTCAACTTGTTTTGTACTATAGCTCATATAGGATGACAAAATATTTTTCTTAGCCTTTCCCAGTATTTCACAATGGTTATCAATTTGCACATTGAAATCTTCCTGTCTCAACTGCAACAATGTGTTTAGACCCAAATTGTAATATAAGGTATAACTTGTTTAAACAACTCCCTCTTGTATTGTATCAAAATCTTCTTCTGTACCAAGGTATTTGAAATCCTTTCCTCCTGTTTCTCTGCTGCCTCGAAATTTTTTTTCCGTATCTAAATCTTTCTTTTGTGTCTTTTGAATCTGAACCTAAGGCTCCAAATCTATTAACATAGATTCTATTGATTTTTTAATTTCTGAAAGAGTTTCATTAAATTCTTTTTTTAAATCTCGAAGTACTGTTAGAAAAGCCATTTCTCATCCACCACCCCTTCCTTCAGGCTGCGTAGCCAGTCGTTCTAGACAAAACAATGTGCTTTTCCCAGAGAAGGAGTGGTCAGATGATCTGTTTTATCTATTCAGTAAAAAATAAAAAGATGAAAAATTCCAATAATCCCAAAATTAAAAGAAGAAATAATATTCCAAACAGTTTATAAGAAAAAGAAAGGATAAATGTCAATCAGTATAAAAAAATGAAACAAATTCATCAGTATTTAGTCCAATAAAATATATTTAAGAGATATAAAAAAAGGAGTTTCTTGTACTTCCAGGTAGACCAAAATCCACACTAAAAAGTTAGAAAGGTAAAAAGAAAAAATGCAAATGTTTCATTATACTTCCATTATAAAATCCATCATGTTTCCACCATGATTATTATTATAGCAAAGAAAACACAAAATTTGCCAACATTTATATACAAAGTCCAAGGATAGATCTTAGATGATAAACAATTAATTTTAAAAAACTAAAAAGTTAATGTGATAATCTAAAAGTCGTCTTTAGCTCTAACTTACTTCCCCTTATGAGAGCAATGCTGTAATTCAGTCGTCTCACCATTCCAGCCTCTCACTTTCTCCATGGTGGAAAACAACAGAAAAAGTGGAGGGAAACAATTCCAACGACCTTGTGATTAATCTTCCGATTCTCCCCTCTCCGGGGAAACATTCCAGTGATCTTATCTTATCAATAGATCACTGCAAATAGGGGGAAGCAGGCCAGGCATTCAGGAGTCTGAAATACTCTGACCTACCGAGCTCCCAGTCCGACCTGGAGTCCTCGACATTTTGTATTATGTCATAAAATGTTTTATGATAATTCTATGTCATAAAATGTTTTATACAATTTGCCAAATTTCAATTCCACGGGAGTCATGAGTCCCAGATTTTGGACTCATTCTGTAAGTTAGCCCATTTGAGGTATCTTGGTTCAAAAATTGTTAGCTGATGATGCACCATTTTGCCCAGTTGAAGGATACAAACAAACAAACAGACACGAGAGTTTTAGTAGTATATAGATAAAGGTCTAATTGAGTGAGCAGCTACCTTGACACTAGTTAGGATCCTGAGAAGAAGTTAGAACTGGGTGGGTTAAACCTTATCTGTTGGTATAATCTTCTGAATTCCAACCAGACAATATTACTCAAACATTATATGAACAATCAAAGCCAGTCTGGGTCAAGGCATTATCTGTGTCACCATTAAAATTAATATGCTTATTTTTATGGAGAAGAGCATTGTTGTAAAATATGCACAGCCGTTTAGTATTATATGATATAGAAGAAAGGGAGAGGAAGTATAAAAATCAACATATTTAATGGAAAGTCAAGTCTAATATCATTAATTCCAAATACATGTTCCAAACAAATACATGTTCCAAACAAAAGAAAAACAAAAGATTAAGATTCAATTGAACCATCCATTCTCCATCTTTATATTCCCCTGAAAATATCATTTTAAGATTGTCCCTAATGTTAATTGCTCAAGATATTTTGCTGCCTCTGACTGAACAGCAAATGGTGCTCCCACCTCCAAGTCCTGAAAGAAAGCCAAGATCTTTGGTCTTGTGTTGCCACAATTCCCACCCATCTCTTTTTCTCTCAATACTACAATAGCACATTAAATAACGGACCATTTTCTGCCCTTCCATGAAATCCAAATCGGCTCCCTGCTGTGATTGCCTCACTCTGCCTAATGTTTTATTGCTTAATAAAGCCTGTGCCAAACTATTGCCTTCTAATTGGGTCTGTCTCCAGTGGCCATCCTCCCCAGCCAGGATGGCCATTGTAGTGTACCTGGTTGGGAAAGGCTTCTTTAGCGCATTACTTTTTCCTTCATGTTCTAATTTTCGAAACTTTCACACTTTAGCTTTTCTGATTTATTTCAGCAGGTGATTGATATTTATTGTAGATCTGTTTGCTTATAAATCCTTTAGGACAGCATTTCTCAACCTTGGCAACTTTAAGATGGGTGGACTTCAACTCCTAGAATTCCCCAGCCAGCATGTTTTTTGGGGAATTCTGGGAGTTGAAGTCCACCCATCTTAAAGTTGCCAAGGTTGAGAAACCCTGCTTTAGGATATTTATTTTGTTCAAATGGATGCTGTCAAAGAGCCCACCCAGATGATGAATTTCATGTGCATTCCATTACATGTTTTCACGCACCTGGCAAAATCTTGTTAACTTCTGGCAAAATCTTGTTAACTTTTCTCTGGATAACAGAAAGCAACAAGTTGTATTTGCGTTACAGGAAGAATAACAATGTTGGGATAATCTGGACAGGCTCAAAAGCCAATCGAGAATTGAAATATTATACCTAGTACCTGTAAATTATCTGTCTTCTTGATTAACTCCCCCCACTGGCCCAAAAACCTAACCACTAATATCACTTTTCAACATTTCATAATGCTGGACAGCTAATGGCATACACAGAATGACAAGGTGCATTCTATTGTTTCAACATCAGCATAAGCAATAATGCTTTCATGCCAGTAATAATATTGTAGCTATTGGCTGTTGTTCAAAAAAGAAAGAATACCATTTAATTTGCAGATCTTAATTTGCCCAGCTAGCAGGTGGGAAGATCTTGTTTCGATTTGTGAATGGAGAAAAGCTGACATAAAGGCACTGATGAGAAATTTGGAATATGGGCATACTTACTATTTGTACAGTGAATTTGCTCTTCAAAACATCCTTGCTATTTCCTTCTCAGGTTTTATAGACTTCCCATGTTCATTTAGAAGGCTTTGTTTTTCCCAGATGTATTTTTTTCCTCTTAATCTTTCTTTTAAATTGTTATTCAACTTTCCTGTCAATGAGTCCAAGCGAAAAGCAGCGCTTTTAGAATGATGAAATAGTGGCATAAATCTTGAGCATTGATCTTCAGATAGCAAGAATCCGTTTCTAAGAGATTCCTATTCTATTTCTTATTCTCATTTGATACTGTATACCCAGTGGGAGAGATCTAGCCCGAGGCCTCCGTTTATAACAGTGTTCTTATTATTAGCTGATCACTTAATTAGATTATTTTTCTAATATGCACACTATTTTATTACATTCAGTCCTGACTGGTGTTTAAATAACAAACCAAGGAGGAAAAACCTATTTTCAAGAAACATCACATTATAGAAATAGTCCTCAAATTGTTAATTTTCCCAATGTTCTATAAGAATAAGAGTTTATATGGCATGAGTTTGTTCTATGTGTTCAAAAGTGAATGTGAGTCTAATTAATATACAATCTTACTCGGCTACGAGTGATCGCCAATGAATTAA